>KE158278.1:10171-46675 GCA_000411055.1 Leavenworthia alabamica
GCTCGCTCAATGTCATTTGTTGGCACACATGAATACTTAGCTCCTGAGATCATCAAAGGTGAAGGGCATGGGAGTGCAGTTGATTGGTGGACTTTTGGGATCTTTCTATACGAGTTATTGTTTGGTAAAACGCCGTTTAAAGGGTCAGGAAACCGAGCAACACTCTTTAATGTTGTAGGTCAGCCTTTGCGTTTCCCTGAATCGCCAGTAGTTAGTTTTGCTGCTAGGGATTTGATCAGGAGTCTGCTTGTAAAGGAGCCTCAGCATAGATTAGCTTATAAGCGTGGTGCAACCGAGATGAAGCAACATCCTTTCTTTGAAGGAGTGAATTGGGCATTGGTTCGATGTGCTAGCCCACCAGAGATACCTAAACCGGTTGACCTTGAGAGTGCTCCTGCTACTCCAACAGCAGCCACATCCAGTGTTAAGTCTGACCAGAGTAATTATCTGGAGTTTGATTTCTTTTGAGATTCGTAAGCAAGAACTACAACTAGATTATCAAATTTTTCTCTGCAATCTGCAAATCTGTTTAGTATTCTGAATATGTGATAACTCTTTCAATTCCTTGTCAACAATGTTACTCTTGGAACATTCTGAATGCTTTTTTATCACTCTAAGATGGTCTTGTGTTTACCTGGAACTATACTCGAGATGTAGAAGCATAGAAATAAGATTGATGATGCATATTGTCAAAAAGATCTAACATGAACCATTTTCTTGAAACAAAGGGGAAATGTAGCTTCAAACCTGAAACAAAATCACACTGGCAAATAAGAACACAATACACAATCATCTTAGGGCTATAAATTCCTTCATTACAACTGTTTGTAGCAAGTATAAGCCACAACCACGGAAGCAGCAGCACAAACAACGGCAATGGCGGCATATGTATCTTCTCGCTCCCAGCTCTCTAACCATGTTGGTATTCCACAAACCTTACGTGTTGAAGATCCTTTGTTACTGTTTATTCTAAAGAAAGTCTTTTCTGCAGTTTTTCTTCCCGGTGTAAGTTTCTCAGTGTTGTTTTCACTTTCAACATCCGAGGTTTCCAGAGACAACATCAGGGCTGTGTCTTGACAACACGAGGAGCTGTTCCCATTTTGTTGGCAACAACCATTAGGTTCTGCAGCTCTTGACTGGCAACAGGAACCATCAGCACTGTGAACTGATGATTCCTGAGTCACTTTGCCATTGCTCTTTACGTTATGGACTGCACCAATTAGCCGAAACCGTTCTTCTTGAGTTTTCTTTTGATCTTCCTCTGATAGACCCATTTCACCCCTAAAATTCAGACAACCATGATGTGTTACTGATTATTACCAAGTAATTAGAGCAAACCGGCAGAACAAGAAACATAGTAACGTACCTCCATAACCGATCCACAATCTCGCCTTTGTTAATGTGCTGCTCCAAGAGAACAGGCACATCTTCTGGAGCCACATACCCATACCTAGACACAAGAATGGTTCAATCATCAAGTCAAAAACAAGGTAGGACTGTTTAGGATATTGCAGAGAACTTCCAATGTTCAAATTAAATTTTAATATTGAAGACACCCATTAAAAGATCACAAACTAACACCTTTTAAATGCATTCTTGATTTCTTTATCCAAAATTATTATAAAACCACATGAAAAATATGAATGTTATGTGCTCAATCCAGTCAATAAATTACAAATCCCTAATTCCTTACTCACCAGTGTCCTGTGATTTTCCTGTTGATGTTTGGTGTGTAGATGATAACATTCCCAGCGTATTTGTGACCACCTATGTGAGAACATGGGCCAACTGACACTTTACCTTGAAGACCATGGAACTCAAGTTCTTCTCTGAATCTACTAACCAGAGACGGCCCACAAACCCCACATCGCCGGTCTCGAGATCCATGGGAGCATACAAAAACATACGATCCTTTAAGCAATTCAGGATTTCCAGGCAGCCATTCACCATCCTTCACAAGCACCTCTTCCACAAATGTGTCCACATCAAAATGAGTCAACCTTCTGCATTTTTGTTCAATTGAAACAGTCAAAGATACATCCCAACGGTTGAACAACGAGAGTAAAGTATAAAAAAAACCTCCAACTAGGACGACTACGACCCTTACCTGTATCTGATCATATCAGGAAAAATAAGTACATCACCATTGGATGTCTCTGTTCCATCATGGCCNCTGCATTTTTGTTCAATTGAAACAGTCAAAGATACATCCCAACGGTTGAACAACGAGAGTAAAGTATAAAAAAAACCTCCAACTAGGACGACTACGACCCTTACCTGTATCTGATCATATCAGGAAAAATAAGTACATCACCATTGGATGTCTCTGTTCCATCATGGCCCTCACATATAGTGAGTCGAGTCTACAGAGCAATGGAGAAAAAAAACAAAAACGTGAGACACAAAGCTAGAGAAACATTCATGAGTCATGATTGATGCAAAGATCATAAGAAGCCACAAAGAAAGGCCTTATCATAAGACTATCCTATAATAAACAAGTAATCAATTAACAAATTTCCACTTAAATTCAACCCTGACATAGCAGGCGAAAGAAGAGTAAAACCACAGCACATAAAGCTCGCAAGCGAAGTTGCCTGTTCTATGATCTCATCTCAAAGCATACAAGTTATATAATATAGTTATCAACAGAATCTTGCTAAAAACTGACCATAAAACTCTCAAAATTTGAGTAAAATGAGTTCAAACAGAAAGCAAAAGAGTCAAAAACGATCGGACCCAAATCCATGAGAATCAAGCAAAAATCTTGGAATCTGGAATTAAGTTCACAGGAAAGATACGATGAAGATTAGAAATCTGACCTCCTTCTTCATACTACTCTTCCTAGCCAATACAGCGGCAGAGAGTAGCCTAGGCAATCGATCGAACTCAGCGGCTTCAATCCTGGCTGGCCAAACAGATGGCTTTTTGTAGCATAAGAACACATGCCTCTCGTAAAACTGTACGGTTCCAGCGAGTTCCTCCGATCGGAAATCAGGACGAGAGAATCCGAAATCAGCGTCGTTTATGATATCTCCACCGAGCAAGCTATCGCTTTGAAAACTCCCGGAGCCAGAATTATGTTCGCCGATAAAGTTATCGAGGTAATCAGATACATTAACCGGAGCCGAAACAGATGATGGATTAATAGTAAAGGATAAATGATCTTCTCTATCTCTTCCACTTCCCATTTAAATTTCGAAACGAAGTTGGAAACTTTCAGATCGAAACTGAAACTTAAAACTCTACAAGGGAAAGAGAAGAAGATGATGAAATGGAAGTGAAGTCACAGTGCTTCTACTTGAGGACAAAACGTTCCTCTTAATTCCGGTTAAGTCGTTAACCGAAATTTCATTGTTCAATCCATTGGGCTTTGTAAAAGGTTTCACTAACAGATCTTTCTTAGTGCATTTGGGCTTCAAAGCAATATATCTTATGTTAAGTTCTGAAAGGGAAAAAGTAGTAGCTGCAGCCAGCACAAATGCTGCTTATAGTTCTCTGTGTTTAGCAACTGGTTTGTATTGTAACATTATATATTTGTAGTGTCGACGAGCTTAATGTAACAGCAGCGTTTTCATCCGTTTGTACTGTGTTTTTGCGTTTCCCAAAAAGGAAATGTGGAAGAAGATTCTTTCATTGGCTCAGGGGAAAACTAGTAGACTCTTGTTCAAAGTGTACATTTCTCCAAAAAAACTCTGTAATTTTGTTCCTGTAAAAACACTCTCTAGTCTCTACCAATCAGTGATGTACTAGTTGTATATGTTAATGATTTGACCGAGTGTTGAACTAATTTCTTAGGTTGATTTTGCCAAAGCCCTCATTCATAGCAAAAGTTAGAAATCGCAAAGAAAAATTCAAAGAAGAAGACTCCATAAAGTCATCCTTCTGTAATATTCAATTTACTAAAACCAGGGTAGAAAGGGAATAAATAGAAATATATTATTCATTTATTACCATTGCCCTCCTTCATACCAGAAGACAAGAAAGCTAGACAATGTCTTAAAAAGGAACCTCACAAATCAAAAGACAATCAAAGGAGACTTTTATGTTAAATAGCTATAAGACATACAAGCAACCTATCTTTTGGCTATGCAGCCTCTTCCTCTTGTCTCTACAACAAACTAAAGCTGCTTTGCGCAATTCATTCAGACTTCAACAACAAAAGATTACATTCCACAAGATTTAACTTACACACTTGCCAGATGACTACAAGGTATTAGGCAAACGGTACATGTGTGGGAGAGAGAGACTCTATAAGTGGGATGTGACTGGTAAGGAGTTTAGGCTTTCACCTCCTCACCACCACCAGACCCTCCTGCTTCATCCTTCTCCGCATCCTTGTCTTTCTTCTCCTCCTCTTCCTCCTCTGCCTCAGCTAATTTGGTGAGCTCCTCTTGGATAATCATCTTTATCGATGACTTTCTTGCTGAGAGATCTTCTTCTTTATACTCCTTTGCTAAAAGATGGTTGAAACAATGTGTTATACAAATATCACCAAAATAACTGACGAAGAAATTACTAAAACAAATCTGTTCGTACCAAGTTCTTTGAGGATATCCGAGAATGTAGCCTGCAGCAGAACAACAAAGCTCTGATTAGGTTCTCTAGATATGGAAGACGATTCATCATTTAAATAAGATAACTTTTACAAAAAAATCATATCAGCTTTCAGAAAATGCATGTTGATGTTACCATAATTTAGATTGGCAAATTCCAAATTTGTTTTATTCCACACCCCATGTAGTTAAGTGCATCGAATACTAAAGGTTGATAAATTACTCACCGTACTAAAGTCCACTCTTTTCAAGATCTCAACGATTGCATTTTTCAGCACCTTATCGCTCGGATTGCTTTTCCCTTTTCCAGCCCTTTTAACTGTAAGCATAGGCACAAACACAGACAAACATGGTGTCAAAAAACATACATGGCTAATATTGGGTAGTTTCTGCAAACTTTTAAGTTGTCAAAGAACAAATATCTACAGTGCATCTGATAAACCCTACACTTTATTCTAGCTAAGCGCTCATCTTAGTGGAAGATAATAAAGAGGATAATGACCAAACCTGGCTTCTCTTTTGATGCAGTTTTTGAAGGGACCGGGGAAGCCTTGTTCAGTTTTTCAGACTTCTTCCTTTTAGAGGATACTTTGGGACTTGTATCACTGTCATCATCAGCCTTCTTCCGTTTTGCTGATGATCGCTTCTGTGTAACTTTCTCTGTTGAACTGGGTTTTGCAGCGACAGCCACTTTCTTGTTTCTGGCTCTCCCTGCTGATTCCTTCTTCCCAGATGACAATCTAGATCCATGTTTCTTCCTTGTAGTTTCTTCTTCAGAATACTCCTCAGATTCATCTTTCTCCTCACTTTCAGAAGGCTGTGGAGCTTCATCTTCAGATTTATCAGGAATGCCATTTTCATTCTCCTCCTCTTTATTCTCTTCTTCATCTTCTGCCGTGTGCTCCTTCTCTTGGTTTTCTTCTTCTTCCTCCTCTTTCTCCTCTTCAGACTCATCATCAGAATTAGATAACCTCTTTTTGACACCCTTTTTCCCTTCTTCAGACTTTCTTTGGCTCTGCAAAGGAAGTGAAAACAATACAATCAGATCTAGGTACTCAGCCAGAGACATGGACCAGTGATGGACAATTGTAGATAAGCCACATTAGGACACACATTCTCTTCAGAGTAAATGACAAGAGTAATGAACAAGCAAGCCTCCAGCTCTAAGATATGCATTGATACCTTTGCAGATCGTTTGGAGGATGAACTCCCAGCTGCAGGTGAACTATTCTTGGGAGTTCTCTTGCGTTTTGATCCCTTACTTGACTGTTTCAACAGAATGTAAGATGCACAAGAATGATTAAAACAAACAATGTTTTCAACACCAAAATACCTTCTCTTTATCGGAAACTGATTTGTCGCTTGTTGCATGAGGTTTCTCCAAAAACTCAATCAGTTTTGTAATAATTTCTTCCTGTGTTGAAAAAAAACATGCAACAATCAGTAACCATATTTGACAAAATGGGGAAATGAATTAGCATAAACTTGGTACAACCAAAAATGGCTGATCAATCTGCCCAACCAGAGAAAGATATAAACCATCACTGTGACGGCGTCACATGATGCTCATCTATTCACATAGAAAAACTAAACCTAAAAAAATGTTAGAAATTTATAGCCATATTGACCTTCTTTGTCGTAGCCTTGCTAATATGTATGTCAAAGACATCACAGAACTCCCACAGTTTTTCTTTGATGCATTTTTCAAACTTCTCTTTTACTTTTTCCTTTGCCTTTTCCTGCAAATACCAAAGCCATAATTATATATGAAGCAAGGGCATATGTAAAACAATCTTTACGTGTGATGTTTCACACCTCATTTCCATGCCAAACGAAACCAGAGAAGCCCAATATGTTTGTCTTGATCTGAGCAGCCTGTTAAAGCAAGAAGAATGAGACAATCATGATTAGCAGACTTGCTGCTAAGATAAAACCAGCAGAACCTGAGTCCCAACCACAGGTCAAAAACCACAAGAGTCTTCTTCCCGTGATTAACAATTTTTGAACTATGACTACGGAAAGGCAGAATCTGAACGGGTCCAAAGAGACGCTCACCTTCCCTCTTCTCCCACCAAATAGAATCGTGTGCAGCAGTTTCAATGTTTCGTCAGACTTCAACCTTGATACCTTGTAAGCAACTATAGAGAAACATTCAAGTTATCTATCTTATTTAGATGCACAAAATGGAACAACTAGCAGTGCCCAGCATTTAAATTTTCAGCAACAAAAAAAAGAGGTTCAAGCCACTCACGTTGAAAAGCTAACAGAAAAGACTTTTCAGCACAAGAATATTTTGATTATATAAGCTAGAAGGACAGATAATTAGAACATGAACATACCATGGGGAATTTCTTTGAGATATGCACCTTGCCCCTGTAATATCCGAAAGATAATTATGAACATATCTAGCAATGAAGTTCTACTCAACTGAGGAAAGTATTGGCAAACCTTTTCAATGTGGAATTCTTTCGAAGAGTCTCTATCAATCACTGCGACAAGCCTCTCAACAGATTTCCTCTCACGAACAGGGCGATCAGAGAAAGGAGTCCTAGGTTCTGCATCCTTTTTTGTCTTCTCGAGAACCTTTTCTCCAGAACCCTTTCCTTTCCCACGCTTTTTAGAACCTTTGCTCTCTTCTTTTTTGTATTCCTTGTCTTCACCACTCTCTGCTTTCTCTTCTTCCTCATCTTCATCACTATCTGTTTTCTCATCATCCTTGGCATGTTTGTTCTCCACTTTTTCATTGTCATTCTCATCCTCACTCCCGTCTTTTTTATCTTCCACCTTTGCCTCATCCAACTCAGTCTTTGCTGCGTCAACTTCCTCTGTTTTATTTTCTTCCTTGTTTTCCTTTCCATTTCCTTTTTCAACCAAATCCTCCTCATTCTGCTCCTTCACCTTCTCCACTTTTTCAACCTTTTCTGTCCCTTTGTCTTCATCTACCAGTTTCTCCCCCTTTTTGTCATCTCCTCTATTACCATTTTCTCTTTCACTTTCAAGTTTCACGTCCTCCTCTGATTCTTTCCCAGCTTTCTTGTGGTCTGCTTCAGTTATGTTTGTCTCTTGCTTTTCATCATCTTTGGCATTGTCATTGTCTTTAACTTCCACGTTTTCATCCATTAGAGTATCTTCCACTGTACCACCTCCAGAAACACCATCAGTTTGGTCTTTCTTTCCATCTGCAACTTCCTCTTTGTTGGTAGACTCTGGTTGTCTCTCATCTTTGGTGACCTTAACAACATCTTCTTCCATTTTTTCAATCTCAGCATTGTCAACATTTCCCTTAACCTCTAACTCTTTATCTTCATCTTTCTTAGTTTCAGCATCTATCTCCATTTTATCTGGTTCAGCGATATCCTCACCTTTCATAATTTCTTTTGTTTCCTTACCTCCAGAATTCTCCTCTTCCTTTTTGCCAGCCACAGCATCTGATGAATTTTCAAGAGAACTAGTCTTGTTTGCTGCTGGCTCAACGGTTGCCTTTGTATCTTCTTCTCCCATTGTTAAAACAGTGCGGTAGATCTTTTCCACTGAAAAACACTTGTTGTTGTATCAAAGGCTGTATATGAGAAATCAGAGGTTAAAATTGCTGTAAGAGCTATAAGACGTTTGAAAATCTGCCACACACAATATGACCACCAATAACTTAAGAAAAATCAATTAAGATCTCATGTCTGACCCATAACTATGTCTCACTCCTAGTTCAGATCTGCACAAGAACAGCTAAATAGAAATTTAAGTAGAGAATTTCAGATCATATAAGAATTTGAAATTCAATTAAGGTATTCAGAAATCAAATCTTAAAACTCCACGATTTTTAACTCCTGAGAAATCTAAAAAATCCATCTTTCTCACTTTGAATCTTAAAAAATTAGTCAATCGTCGTCAAATTCGTGCATTTAACAGCATCAGATAAAAAGAAAAACACAATAAATCCTTAAAGCATCAAAATTCACAAATAAAAGAAACATATGAAAAACCCTAAGTTCTCTTCGCAACATTAACAAACACACGAAAAAAAACCCAAAACAAAAGAACATACTAATTAAAACCAAGCTTAAAACATACATCACACAGAAATATTGTAGTAACAACATGGTTCTAAAGCAGAAGACTTAAGAATCTCACCTCAATGTCACAAGACTCTCACACTGTATTTTTTTCTCCTCTGATTACTTTTTTCTTCCTTTCGAAACAGAACAAAAGAGCTTTCTTTTTGATAAGTGTTTTTAGGAGAGAGAAATTGAAGGATTCGGACGCAAAACTAGATTTTAAATACAGTTTAATACCACGTCATATGTGGAATGAAGCTTCGCCGTCCAATTACTTTTCCTAACGAGAGCTCATGAACGGTCAAGATATCATATTTGATGCATCTCGTGGATCGATGACGGTAGAAGTTAGCTCAACCATGTGGCCGAGCCATTACATTAGGACCCAAAACTTTACATATTCAATGTTTTTGAGATATAAATATATTAGTGCTAAATGAAATTCTCATTGCATTAAATAGAAATGAATTATTCCAATGTGTTTTGGTAATCTAATTTTTTAAGTTTCCAGTTAAAATAGGTAATGAAAACTTGGTAATCACCCATAAAATATATGTAACAAGTAATTCTTTCTAATACTAGACAAAATTAAATTATTTTTCTAATTAGACATAAATATTATTTTTTATTAAAATTATATTTTTAATTTAATGTTAGGGTTGAGTATTTAATGGTTGGATTTAATTTTTATTGTTTGGGTTGAATATTTGTGGTTGGGTTCAGAAAGGTCCAAAACAAACAACTTTTTCATATAAATATGTGTTATAACTAAAATTTAGTATATTATTTTATAATAAATTTGAAATAATTAAAATATTTTTAATCTAGAAAATAATACTATATTAATTTAAACTATAAAATATAATAATTTTATATAAAGAATGATTTATGCCTTTTTTATTAAATACCTTTTGGTTAATATTATTTAATATGTAAAATATTAGTCATTTCTCATTATATAGGATGTTTAGAATTTTTTTTATTTCAAAACATATCAATGTAATTTTAATTTTATTGAATACTGTGTAGTCAATAATAATTTATAAAAATTTTATAATAGGCTAACTAAATAAACTTTTATTATTATATATTAAATGGTATAACTTTGTAGAAATTTTACATATGTGTAGTTTTGTAAAACTTTTAATATAATACACTAGAATGATCAAAAGATTTTTGTAAAATCTACTAAATATTTAATATTATTTTTATTATAGAAATAAAATTTTGAACCAAAAGTAAAAATATATATAATTTTACAAATGTATTAAAAATAAATTAAAATTTTACATCTTAAATATATTCTAAATTAGTAGGGCTAAGGCGAATGTCTTTTTGTTAACACATAAGGCACGCCTCTGGTTGGATTTAATATTTATTGTTTGGGTTTTATATTTATTGTTTGGATTTAATATAATTTTTTCAAAATATAATTTAATTTTTAATTTATTGAATTATTAAATAGTAATTTTGTCTTAAATCAATTTTAATCATATTTGTAAAAATTAAATTTAATTTGGTGGTATTTAAGAGAATTGTCCTATAATAAATAGTTTACTTAACATATTTTTCGGTTTTAGATTAAATATTAGTTTTTCTAGTTTAAACTAAATATTAATTTTGTCGGAAAAAAAACTAAATATTAATTTTATTTTTATTGTATAGAATAACACTTATAAACTGTTTGTAGTAATATATTGATGTTTCGTGTTTAACAAAAAGCATTAACATCTTCTTAGTGTAATTTTACAACAGATAACAAAAAACAATTGACAAACATAAATATATATGGTGGAGATAAGTTTTAATCAAGATCAGCTTTCTGTAGAGAACGATGTGAATTATATAGAACAAGGTTCTCTCAATCCATTGCTAACCTAAGAAGAATCCACATTGCTTGTTGCATCCTTTTATCTTCTAAGGACCTGATTGTATTCTCCCTATGTTGTGAGGAAATGGGTAAGATGAATGGTTCAAGGACGACATGTCACCACCATTTTGAGTTTGGTTCTGTGTTTCTCTTGGCCCATGCTGATTCATATTGTTGTTTAAACTAGCATAGTAGGATGACATGGGAGTAGCATGAACAAACCTGAAACCAACTCCATTTGGATGAGTTTGGTTAACTAGTTGTTGACTTTGATGCTGATGTTCGTTAGAAGTATGGTTAGATCCATTAGATGATATTCCAACACCAAGATTTAGGCTAATGGTGTTTGTTTCATCTGGTCTGAACCGAGGTTGGATGTCATGATTGCTACTAGACTTTGCAGTGGGAACATCGTGATTGTGTTTACCTTCGTATGTTGTTATTACAGCTTTGGGATCATGTGATGCTCTCTCCACATGTTTTCTTACTGGGCATCCAGCAGCTGTGCATTTGTAATAGCTCCTACAAAAGGCCAAGGAACATCATGAAATGTAATATCTCCATCACACTTATTAGAGACTAAACTGTTCTAGCTACGATCTTGTGAACTGCAAGTTATGCTTTTGTATGTTCATTCAAGTCGAAAAAAGGAACTTGTTGAGGGATTTTGTCAAAAGTTTTGTGGTTGTACAAACCTGGGATTTGGGTTTCCCCTGACGACTTTTTGCCCATATTTACGCCACCTATAACCATCATCCAATATGTCAACCTCACTCAGAGTTTGAACAACAACACGAGGCTCCCGGATGGGTTTCACAAGTGGAGTTATTTCCACTGCCTCATCCATCCTTCTGCATAATGAAAGTTTCAGTCATGTTAAACCAGAGTTTCAAAGCAAGCACCTGAATCCTATGTTAAATTCTAATACCTCCGTTTTGAGAATGGATCATCGTCCTCCGGGTCATCTTTATTCCTATTTGAAACTGCACCTTCTCCACCATCGTCAGTTGCAGAGATAGGAGGTCCATCAGGATTACCAGTTTGCTCAATGGGATGAGACAAGTTATAGACACCAGCTCCTTTATCTGTATGCAGGCATAACAATGAGAAGAAGGAACAAGTGAAGCTGTAGATATTGTCAAGGGAGTAAATGCATTTTTTTCTAAGCTTTAGATATGGTTACCATCTGGGCCAGTTGAAGAAGGATACTTGTCTAGCCTTTCTTCTTGTGAAGCCATACAAAGACCACCAGAATTTCGGCGGCCAGGTTGGGGTTTGGGATGGTCGTGTGTACCCTTGTATATTATATCAGTGATCTGCCCATCATGAGATCTTTCAAATAACTTTTTCACTTCACAATTAGGATGTGTACATTTGTAATAGCACCGGGGAAATTCACACCCTTTGACATGCTTTTGACCATATTTTCTCCAGTTATAACCATCATCAGCCAAGATCAATGGTGCACTTCCTCTGGAGTCATTTTGAGAAGTCTGGATTGAATCATCTTGATCAGATCCAGCCGGAATATCTGAGCTCGTTGGTGTCATCTGACAAGGAGGAGTTGACCGGCTTAGCTCACTTG
Organism: Leavenworthia alabamica; assembly: GCA_000411055.1. Lineage (NCBI taxonomy): Eukaryota > Viridiplantae > Streptophyta > Magnoliopsida > Brassicales > Brassicaceae > Leavenworthia > Leavenworthia alabamica. The sequence goes on from KE158278.1 coordinate 22,232, forward strand.
AGGAAGCTACAGCCTCATTGATTGAAGAAGGAGAGTGTGAAGAGGATCCATGCCCCTGGCCTTGAAATTGTATTGGTTGCTCACTTCTGTGCTTGTCAAACTCTGCAAAAACCTTGAGATAAACAAAGATGTTTAGACAATGTCACTCCCTCAACAGTATACTAGGAACTTCGGAACTGTAAACTTTTAGATACACGGCTCCTTATTAAAACAAAATGAAGATCTGCATGCTATTTATAATATCCACCCACATCCAAAATAAACATAATTCGTGTATAGCTCAGCCACAGTTCGGAGTTCAGATGTTGTCCACTCTCTGAACAGTACAATACATGCTAAAAGGCTAAAACCAGTGCAAACAGCATTTCTTTGGACAATACCATATTGGATGCAGGAGGTCTGAACTCAAATTCACTTGGCTTCTGCTCAGGGAAATTGTTTTGATGGAATGCTCTGTCTCTATAAGAACTTGAGCTAGCAGAAATGTGAACTGGTCGGGGCTTGAACAAAGAACCAGTAGTAGGGGAAGGTTCTGGCTGAAAGTTAAAAGAAAGTTTGCAAATAAAAATTCAATCAGCGACATGAATAAGCGACCACAAAATCAACTAATCCTGAAGTTCGTATAACAACTCGGATGTTCTGAAACCTGATGCAAAATATGAGCAATAGCATCACTTACACTATTCACTCATCAAACAGATTCATTCAATAATCTCAAATAAGCAAATAAAATCCCCACACAGCTAACAAAAACCAATATATAAAAGAATGGTAAAAAGGAAAGAGCAGGAGCACCAAACAAATAGAAGATGGATAATATGCAGAGAAACGATGCAGAGAGGAAGATAAAATATATAAAATTATCAGCATCATTAGAAAGATAAGAAATAAAGGTTTATTCGATAGAACAATCTGAACGGACAAAACCAATGGAGAGTAAAGTAACAGGAAGAATCAGGAATCTTGGCCAAAGTCACAAAACGTAAGCAAATAAATCATCATAGTTTATTAAAAGCACTTGTAAAGGATTAAGAAACATAAATGGAAACCAAAGTTTAAAGTTTTTTTTTCACTGTGGGCAAGCAAAGAGCATATCTACCAAATTATAGAAACACTATGGAACACTAACGAATCGTAAAGCTCCATTTTTTAACTGCAAGATGAACAATGATCCAAATCGGAATTGAAGCAACGGTTAACCAAACAAGTGGTTCGACTCTGTTTTTGGACTGAATCCAATTCCATTACCAATTTCAAAAACTCAATGCAACATTACACAATCCAATTTCACGAAGACAAAAAATAGATCTTTAGGTCTTAATTTTAAAAAACCTAATTTTTCAAATCGAGACTACAAAATGAGGTGAAATCATATAGTAATTCCAGAATACACAAAGGAAGATATAGAGAGAGAGAGAGAAAGCAGCTGCTTCTGCTTCACCTTAATGTTGGAGATGAAAACTGGAGATTCCAAAAACGACGTCGGACTCAACTGAGGAGGAATTGTAAATTCAGTAGACCTCGAGATCGGAAGCTTTGCTGGTGACATCAGCTTGTACCTGGCACTTCCACCAGCTGAATCGTGCCTTGTCGTGTGATCTCCCTGAAACTCATTTCGGTCACTAACTTGATGGTTCATTTCTGGAAAATCTAGAAAAGATTTCAAATAGATAAAAGAAAGGACATGGGAAGAAGCTATCAGCTATGGCGGATTAAGAGCTATGGCTTTGTGTGTAACTGAAGATGATTTGTCAGTGGACGAAGAAAGAAATAGACTTGCTACCCCTTTCTCTCATCCCCTCATTTTTTTGTTTTGTTTTGTCTTAATCTCCTTTATTTCATCATTTTGTAAAATCAACAAACGTTAAAGTTGACTATAAAAATAATAAATTGGATAAACTAAGGAATATAAATACGCGTAATAAGCACTAAAACAATTCACTTTCTCGCATTATAATAATTGAACGTTAAATTAATCATTCGTCAAAAATGTGAAGTAAATAAAATAAAAATAATGTAAAAAAATATCTCCTCCGTTGCATCGATGTGTACCAAGTTTCTCTCGTGATTAGGCAAAACATCACATTACAAATCTCTACGCTGAGATGAGGACTTTTTGTTCTCTAGTTATTATTACTCCATCTCCAAACTATAGTTTATTCGGATTAATCACCATTCAGACCGTAACTGGAATATCATATTGCTTCTGACTGTTTAAAAACTTGTCGGCTTCTCGTAAAAAATACAGAACCCATGTAGTAGTATGAAATTATTGAAGCAATACGAAGACGACAATAAAGAACCTATGTATTATTACAATAATTCCTAATGTGATCGGGATCCTATAAGGGAAATAAAACCCGAGTGCATAATCTATATATGATACTAGAGGTGGCCCGAAGTTCGGGCGAATTTTTATTTACAAATTAGTAATTATTAGTTAATATCAAAATTTATATGTTTATTTTTATTACAATAAACATATATTTTTTTAATATATCAAATATATTATTAATGATATTCGATCATTTTTAAAATATTAACGTATAAATTATTTCATCTAAAAAACAATACAATTAGTTAAATCATAAGCTCACAACTACACTCTATTCAATCTAATACAATCACTCATCAATTAAATTCTTCTATAAATATGTCATATATGGTATTCACAATTACAACATCTCATATTAGATATTTATATGTACACATTACTCAATTCAATTATGGTATTCATAAATTCAATATAATCCAACCATTTATAAATTCAGTTTTGAAATATATATTTTTATTTATTCTCTTCTATATCACATAAAATAAAGTGAAAGATCTTTCAATCCAAATCATATTTTAGAGAATATTCTATGTTTACGTTTCTTTTTATTTTTAAATTAAACTTAATGTTCATTATCTTCTTATATTTCTCTTTGTTATTTTCAATATCATTCCACTTATTAACTTCAATATTTTAAAATCTTTTATAAAACTTTAGTAATGTATTCTCTCAAATATAATTTAAAATTTTTCACAAACTTGTTAATGTTTTAGAATATCATAATTTATATTTCATAACATATATTTTTATATGTTTGTTAAAAGTTTGAATTTTTCATTCAAGCTTCCTAAAGCTCCCATCAATATAATATTGAACGATTAATCGCTTGTTATATTATGTGACACTCTTATAAGACAGTATATTCAATTCTATATGTTTTTCTCGTATAACCTATTTAAATTTATTATTTTTCCTAATTAGATATTAAAATATCATCAATAAACAATAAATTTTAGAACTTATATAAAAATTTTGATCTAATTCTTCTTAATTTTCTATTTAAATAATATTTTGATTTAATTTATAACAAATTAATACCTAATTTAAAAACACAAAATAATCTAAAAATTTATCATCATAAATTCAATTATAGTATGAAAAAATATTCATAAATTAGAACACTAATTATTAATATTTAAAATAAATATTTTTCTAAACTATATAAATAAATCTATTAAAGCTAATTTAATGTCTTAAATGTTTAAATTATTTTTATAATATTATAAAATTTAAACATTTTTCTAAATTATTATATTTAATAATATTAAATCATACTAAAAATTAAATGTCATTATGATATTCAATTTGAAAGAGTATTGTTTCTCACATATCTTATATTTGTATCATATTTTTATTTTCTAATTACATATAAATTTAATATTGATGATGTTTTTATTAAAAATTCTAATCTTATTAGATTTTAATTGTATATTTTTATTTTAATCATTTCATTTTTTTGAGCTTTCAAAATTTTGAAAATAAGAATATAAGTGAGTTAATGATAAAGAATAATAAAAAAAAATTAATGATGGTGATGTGAATATATGTGAGTTAATGAGAAAGAATAATAAAAAAAAAAAAAAATAATTAAATTAATGATGCTGATGTGTCAAAGATAAAGAGATTGGAGTGATGACGTGTGTCGTCACATGAGAAGACAGTATTAGGAACTTTATTTAGGAACTTTATATATATAGATTATATAGATGGACATTTTGGGGCCGTTTTCATGGGCTTAGGTGTCAGAGTCCAATTACATGGCCCATTTGTTTTTACCTCCCCAAGATTTGGGAAACAAAGACACGAACGTGTTCCCGTGTATTGATTGGCGTATCAGTACAAGGATGTCTAATAAGTAATAACTGTAAACCAGTATCTTTATTTTGAATTGAGATTACACTTATCACAAATAATTTATCACAAGCAAATCTAAACTGGAGTTAATACAACTGTAATAACTAATAAGCGTGGAGCATATACTAATGTTGTAAAAGAAAAATTAAATATTTTAGTAAGAAAAAATCAAATAGGGTAAGACCTGCCAAATTACGTGGGAATTAAATCGATATGTGCATTCTTAAATATATCATATTAATTAATAATTAATATATATCTTGGTTGTGTTCTATTTACGTGGACAACAGTTAGGAATGTAATGGTGACATTCTGGATCCAAGTTGGTCCACCTCAAATCCTGTTAGAGATTTCTAAAAGTATTATAAATATAATCTTATTTCTTTGTTCTAACTTTTTAGAAAGTGTTAAAATATATGAAATTAAATAATTTACGGATGCCAAAAGAAACTATTATACTATATATTATATACAGATTTGTATGTCTATTATTTTCTAATATTTGCAATCCATGTTTGCAAGACAACATGATAATTTAAGTAATCACAATTATATCATAACAATGCAATAAATAAATATTTCCAGAATTATAAAGTACTCATATTTTCATATTACTAATCTTGATATGTATAGACTAATAAGACGAAAACTTGCATGGAAATTTTCAAAGTTGAAAAAAGTGTTGTCCCTACACTTAACCACATCATCATTATAATTTTGATCACACATTTGACCAAGGAAAAAATAATGGTTTCATTATTTATAGTTTAATGTACTTAAAATTTCGAATTAATTTAGTTTAACATATAAGCATATACTCCATTTTGAGGAATAGTGATCTTCTACTCAAGTGGCTGGAGACCTTATAAAACAAGTCCCAAAAATCTTTATTTTCCAATTTTATTTAAACATTTTAAACAATAAAGAATATTCTTTGATTTTATATTACATATTTAGTGGAAAAATTATTAAAACAATTGATTATGCCAGATATTAAATTATGTTTTTTTTGCTGTCATTTTATTTAATATTTGGATATACAATACAACCCTTGGATAGTCATAAACACCATTATGCCCAAAAAAAACATTTGGGTAGACTTCTTGCATTAACACAAGATCATATCTTAATTTCCTTTTTTTACTACAAAACTATTTTGTTTTATGCATCGTATATAACCTAAACAAAGTATGAAAATCATCACATAACAATTTAAAAAAAAACAAATTATATAACATAATATTTTCTCTTATATAAAAGATAAAATGTCAATGAAATAGAACATAAGAACGAGTAAACTTTATGCTATAAAAATGTCAATGGAACAGAATATTAGAACAAGTAAGCTTGATACAAAAATAATAATATTTTAATTTCCTGAAGGGAATATGATTCTGTCTTTTGGTTTCAAGAGAACCATCAAATACCTAATAGTTTCTTAATATAAAAATTACCTAATATTTTTTATATCATTTGATCTATATCAAAATATATTGGTAGGTAAGGTAATTTTATTTAAAATGTAGATTAATATGTAGTGATGTTGTTGATTAAAAAGTGTAAAATGGGTTCATGTACTAAGGACAAATAATCCCCAAACTATAAAGAGATATGTGGTGGTGGTATTGGATTTTTGATGTGGTGCTTTTTAGATGATTTTTAATGTTTTAAGTTAGTATTTTTTCCCACAAGTTGCAATACCCATAAAGAATGAAACGTATATTTCAATACATCTTTGAATTTTGTTCTAATTATGTTACATGTTAAGTAAAATATATAAAATTAAGTATAAGCATAAACATGTTTAAGCTTACAAGTTTGTTTCCAAAGCAAGGAATAATGTACAGAAGTTTGGGTAAACATGTTGCTGATTTGTGTTAAAACTGTTTTTTTTTTTCACTTGTTATGTTTTGCAAATAAACCAACATGTATTTTATGGTTGTATATTAATTGAGATTTTGTTTTTGGCTTTTATTATAATAATGATAGTAAAAGGTAATATATATTTATATAGACAACACATAAGAAAATTAATTCAAAATCATATTCTAAAAAGATTAATTCAATAAATATTAGAAGACAATCTAAAATTTTTGAAGAAGAAACAAAGACAATGAAATTTTTTATTTTATTTCATGGCTTCTAGTAAATTTTGTTTTTTTTTGTTGATGTTAACATTTAACATATAGAGCTGTTTTATCGATTTAAATTATATTTTTTTCTTATTAGATTTACTGTTTTTATTTTCTAAGATACTCCATTATTTTTTTTGATAAAAGATTATATTACTTAATTAATACACATAAGAAATATAAAGTTACTAGTATTGTCTGACAAATAATATATAAAATTATGGGAAAATATAAATATAAATAAAAAAAAGAAATGGAGGTATCATCATCATCTTCCATCATCTGGCTTTAGGGACATCCCTCTAAACAACAATCCTAAAATAAGATTTAAAAAAACAAAAAGATGAAAATATCAAAACTTTCCCCCTATTATTATATGTGACTGTTGTTCTTCTCTCTTTTACCATCTTTGGCCTAAGAAAAAAAAAAGAATCCTTCTTAATGGATTTGGTAAATAAATAAGAAAGCATTACAGAAAAAATAAAATAAAAAAGGAAAGATTTTTAATAAGCTTTGAGAGAGAGATAAAGAGAGGTCATCGTGATAAGAGAAGAAAGAAGAGAACCCTATAGAGATAGAGATAGAGATAGAGAGAGAGAGAGACAGAGGGAGTATAGAATGAGCAAAACATCCTCTGTTTCTCTTGTCTTTGTTCCTTTTTTCAGATCTTAATTAAAGGTTTTCTACATTTTCATCATCTGGGTTCGTTCTCTCCTTCAATGTTCTCTACAAGTTTCTATCAAATCTAGCGTTTTTTTTTTTCTTCTTCTTCTTATTGTCTTTGCCCATTTTATACGTTTTGTTCATTTCATTGATTTGCTTCTGTTTCATTCCTTTGTTTGTTTGGAGATTTGAATATATTTGTCTTTATTTCAATGTTATTTGATTGGTTGGTTTGATGATCCATTGTCAGATTTGAATTTGAAGATACTCAATTTCCTATTTGATCGTTGGAATTTGGATTTTTGTTTCAGAAAAAAACTAGATTTTTTTTCAATTTTGATCATTCAACTCTCATTCTCTTTTAGATTCTTCTCTTTAGATTTGAGTGTTTTAAGATCTCCGATTAGATGAAACTGGATTTAATTTTTTTGAAGAATTCTTCATAAATCTCAGAGCTTTGAGCTTTTTGAATCTTAGTAGACACGATCATAGGAAATTCAGAGCAATCTTTACTATATACATCTGATCCGTTTTTGTATGATCGGATTCATGGATCGTGTTAATTGGTTTTGCAGGAGTATAAGATGGAATCTGTATCGGATCTGGGGAAGCTCTTCATTGGCGGGATATCATGGGACACAGACGAAGAACGACTGCGAGAGTATTTTAGTAAGTTTGGAGATTTGGTTGAAACTGTAATCATGAGAGATCGTACCACTGGACGTGCTCGTGGTTTTGGGTTTATCGTCTTTGCTGATCCTTCTGTTGCTGAGAGAGTCATCATGGAGAAACACATTATCGATGGCCGCACAGTTTGTTTTCTTAGATCCTTTTGCGTGCATTTTTTTTAATCGAATTTAGCTTCATTCATGAGTTTTGGGCAATGGATTCTTTTTTTGTTTTGATCTTTCTATCATTCTGATAGAGGTCTTATTGTGGTGTCTGTCGCTGCTTATGAAATTATCCTCCATTGACGAGACTTGATAGCAATGTATTATTTTTTTAATTAGGACTTTTCAGTGTTCATGCTCTCTCTTAAGAGATCTATTTGGTGTCAGTATTCATAATATTATCCTCCATTGGTGAGTCTTCTGCAGCAGGCAGCATATTGTTCTTAAGATTAGATCTTTCTGTAATCTGTTGGTGTGTTAGCTTTTGCTGTGAGAATATGTTTTTGCTTTTGTTAAAGTGCAATGTTGAAGAGAATGAAGAATCCTTCCCTCTTTTTGTTTGCAGGTTGAGGCGAAGAAAGCGGTACCAAGAGATGATCAACAAGTGTTAAAACGACACGCCAGTCCAATGCACCTTATTTCACCTAGTCATGGAGGTAATGGTGGCGGCGCACGAACAAAGAAGATCTTTGTTGGAGGTTTACCATCTAGCATTACCGAGGCTGAGTTCAAGAACTACTTTGATCAGTTCGGCACTATTGCTGATGTTGTGGTAATGTATGATCATAATACTCAAAGGCCAAGAGGGTTTGGTTTCATCACTTTTGATTCCGAAGAGTCTGTTGATATGGTTCTTCACAAGACCTTCCATGAGCTTAATGGAAAAATGGTTGAGGTCAAAAGAGCAGTGCCAAAGGACCTATCTTCGGTAGTTCCTTCTAACCGAAGCCCGCTTATTGGGTATGGTAATAACTATGGAGTAGTCTCTAATAGGTCATCTGCTAATAGCTACTTCAATAGTTTTGCTCCTGGTTTTAATAATAACAATATAGGCTCTGCTGGCCGGTTTAGTCCTATTGGTAGCGGTAGAAATGCTTTCTCTAGCTTCGGGCTCGGTTTGAATCAAGAACTGAGTTTGAATTCAAGCTTTGATGGAAACACTCTTGGGTATAGCCGGATCCCAGGTAACCAATACTTCAACAGTGCTTCACCAAACCGTTACAACTCTCCAATTGGGTACAATAGAGGTGACTCTGCTTACAACCCGAGCAACAGAGACTTATGGGGAAACAGAAGCGATTCTTCTGGTCTCGGTTGGAACTTAGGAGTATCAGTTGGTAACAACAGAGGAAACTGGGGACTTTCTTCTGTAACTAACGAAACCAATGGCTATGGAAGAAACTTTGGGCCAGGTTCTGGACTTTCCGCATTATCATTCTCGGGTAATACAAATGGTTTTGATGGCTCTCTAGGAGAGTTGTACAGAGGCAGCTCGGTTTATAGTGACTCAACATGGCAGCAGTCAATGCCTCATCAGTCTTCTAATGAGCTAGATGGTTTCTCTCGCTCTTATGGCTTTGGTATTGACAATGTAGGCTCAGACCCATCTGCTAATGCCTCAGAAGGTTACCCTGGAAGCTACAGTGTCGGAGATAGACAAACAAATAGAGGTAAATAAATTCATCAGATATCAAACTTAGTCTTTGCATGATTGCATCTCATCTGATACATTTGAATTCCAGCTCTGAGTATGATCAGATTGATTAACGTTTTCAGGTATTGAAGCATAGAACAAAAAAATCATTAAAAAATCGAGATTTGTAGATGAAGAGTTGTTATATGATATCATCAAGTAGAGAAAGAAACCAGCTTTCTTCATCACAGTGAGTTTCTGTTTTTGTTTTTTTTTTTGTCTTCGTTAGCATCACAAACACCCAAAAAAAAAAGAAGTTTTTTTTTTTTGTTTTTTACTTTACAATTCTTACATAAGATAAGATCAGATTGGTAGCTGCAAAGATACAACATGGATGGATGATAATGATTTGGTTTCAGGGTTCATCTCTATAGCAATGAATAAGCAGAGATGGTTGATTCTTGATCACTATTCTTTAGGATACTCTTATTCCTCTTCAGATTCTTGATGTTGTGTGATTTGTTTGTAACTCTAATTGTTATATTTTTACTTTCTTTACAGATATTTTTCTTTTGTTTTGGGTTTAAATTGTGGATTCGAATTGTTTATGAGAACTTTTGTTTTTTTTCTATTAGTGTGAATTGTGCTAAATGATCAGAAATGATTATTTTTGGCATTTGATATTTTACCTTCGGTTTTATTATATTTTTGCTATAACCTAGAATCGAATACAAAATACGGTTATACAAGGTTAACGATGAAAATTTATTGGACCATATATGCAGATATAACCGGATCTGTTTTTTTTTTCTTTTTACAAATATCTGAGACTTTCAGATCCGGAATCGGAAAAAAAGTTGGATATTTGGGTCAGTTACACCTTCTAACCACACCACAACAGCTACATACAATTGTCACGGACAATCGGACTAAACAGATCGGATTATTTGATAATCAGATTATTCGGAAATTTCAAAATTTACCGAATAAACCGAAAAAATATCTCAGATTAATCGGTTTGTATCAAAATTTAATTGGATTGGATCAATGCAAAAAAAATTCGGATTAATCGAATCAAAAATTTTAATTAATTAATTTATTATATTAAAATTATATAATTTTATTTTAATCCGAATAAATTGATTATTTTAAACCAATCCGATCCGATCCAAAATCCAAATTAAAAGTAAAATTGTACCGATCAATTTATTCATTCATATCCAATTAATCTGAATCCGATTTATTTTAGATTTTACCGATCTAATCCGAACAATCCGATCTGTTTGTCCAGGACTGACATACAACATTAATGATTGTTTTTTAATATGTAAAGAAAAAGACAGCTTTCAAATTCACAACGGTCGAATCGAAATTTCAACATTTAAAAAGACACCGCTCTCTCAGTCTCTTCTTCCTCTGTGTCTCTAACAAAACATTCAGATCTATCTCTCTCTCTCTCTCTCTCTTTGAAAACGATGAAGTCTCCAGCGATAATAAGCGAGAACAGTTTCTTAGGTAGCATTACTACTTCTTCTATCCGAAATTTGCTTCCCAGATCCATCACATCTAAGCAGAAACCACTCCAAATTCCACAAACTAAGGTTCCTAGATCCAACGATGAGAATGCGATTCCTGCAGATCCAAACAAACAAGCTGATGATGCTCACCACTTCATGAATAAATCTGATACTAAGGATGCTAAAACCACAGCTAATTTTGAAGACATGATTGAGGTAAAACTTTCTAAAGTAGTTCGATCTCGTTTTGATTTATGGTTGTTTGGAGCTGTGCGCTAGTATCAGACTTAGTATTCTACTAATTACAGAGCTGTGTCCGTACAATTGAACAGTCCTTTGAAGCTGTGTTATAGTTTTTTAAATTTGCGTGAAATTTGCTGCTATAGGTTGAAGACAGGAGTGTAGTTTCTAGAAGAACCAATTCAGTGCTTAGTGAAATTACCGAGGAAGAGGACGATCCTTTGGGTGACCAGATTCGACAACTAAAGGTCTTTCTTATATTTTGTTATTCTCATATATGTGAAATATATAATCATCCGTTGTATATATATATACTGACATTGATGTAATCATATATTTTGTAATTTCGTTACAGGAAGAACTTATAAGAACAAAATCTGATGGAACTAGTAAGAGTGGACATTTTGCACGGGACAGTTTGAGTCAACTGAGAGTTAGTATCAACAAATCTTCACTCATGTCGTGTCCAAAACAAGATGAATCTGAGGAGCAAGAGGTGAATGTGGATCGTGGTGATGTACTGGAATTGAATAAACATATTGACAAGTTACATGGTTCTTATGATTCTGTTCATTCCTCATTTGCAAGTGCTTCATGCTATGAAGCTGGCTCGTTGAGTGAAGAAGATGATGATGATGTCTACTCAGAAGACTTGGAGAAACTTAAGCACGGAAATGATGATTTAAGCCAGCTCGACAATGTTGGATTCGATATAGAAGGTGGTGGCATTCCAATCAGATCGCAGCTTCCTTCATGTATTCTAGAAGAGCCCATTTTCTCCGAGTCTCCCAAGTTTAAGAAGAGTATGGATTCATCAACAAAGTTTCTAGCAAGTTCTAGGAATGTGTCTGAGAGCTCTAACATTGGGAACATGAAAGTGAATCAGATTAGTCCTTCTATGTCAAAGAAGCTTTCAGGTCCTACAGATTCTCTAGCTGCTAGTCTTCAGAGAGGAATGCAAATCATAGACTATCATCAACAGAGCTCACTATCAAAAAGTTCTTCTGTTTCTTTCTCTTTTGGCCATATGGCTCTGAAACCTTGCGTAGAAGCTGATAACCTTAATGCTTCAGTCCAATCTTCAAGAAAAGATAAATCTCCAGAAGGTGAATCATCGTCGATTCTCCTATGTCTTTCATGTAGAAAGAAAGTGGACAAAGAAGCTGAAGTATGTCTACATAACCCCTATATATTTGTCTACATTCACTATAGTTTTAGTTTTGTGTAATTTTATCAGACAGCTTATATTATGTTCTCTTGTATATCAGGCAACAGAAGAAGCTTGTTCTAATGAAAAACATCTCAAGAACATATGTATGGAGCAAGCAACCAAAATCGAGGAGCTAACTCGCCTGGTAAATATCTTGTTCCAAAAAAGGTGTTAAAAGCTTGAATCTGAGTCTTAAGAAATTAGTTTGATAATTCTTAGACCAATATAACAGAGCTGTGAGGAGCCTAGGAATGTGAAACGGCTTGTTGTCTTTTATAAATGAATTTTTGCCAAGAATAACAATCCAAATCGAATAAACTGTGTTCTTGCCTTGTTTGCAGCTTAGGAAATCTGGTGATGGAGAAGATGGAACAGAGGTCATTAAAGAAACATATGAGACCAAACAAGCTAGGGAAGAGTTTGTAAAATCAAACTTTGACGCAAGTGAAAAAGAAGCTCTTCTCAAGGAGATTGCAGAGTTAAAGAGCAAGCTGAAGCCTAGAAAATCTGTAGACAATCTGAGATCATCTTTGCTACTACGATCCATTCAAATGCGCAAAAGCATTGATGTTACCAAGAACCCTGAGAACAGTGATGCCCTAGAGAAAGAAAGGGAAATGTGGACAGAAATGGAGAGTGAATGGATTTCTTTAACAGATGATCTAAGAATGGATATTGATAACCATCGAAGGCGAGCAGAGAATCTGGAGGTTGAGCTTAAACAAGAGAAGTTAGCCACTGAGGAGTTAAATGACGCACTCACTAGAGCTGTTCTTGGCCACAGTAGATTCATAGAGGAGTACACAGAGCTGCAGGAGAAGTACAATGAACTTGGGGAGAAGCACAGTGTGATGATGGCTGGAATAATAGATGTAAAGAAGGCAGCATCCAAAGCAGCTATGAACAGTCGCCATGGAAAGCATTTTGCTAAAGCCTTTTCAGCTGAGCTTTCTGCCATCAGAGCTGAGAAGGAAAAAGAAAGAGAGTTTTTGAAGAAAGAAAACAAGAGCCTAAGAACTCAGCTTAGGGATACAGCTGAAGCTGTCCAAGCTGCTGGTGAACTACTTGTCAGACTTAGAGAATCTGAACAAGCCTTACAAGTCTCTGAGGTAACTAAAACAAACTCTTACCCCAATCGATTACAGGAGAAGAACCTTTCTTATGGTTGTAGTTTGAAAAACTATGGCTCAACTTGAACCCAAACTATCATTGCAGGAACGATTCAGCGTAGTGGAAGAAGAGAAAGAGCAACTGAAGAAGCAAATGGAACAGCTAAAGAGAAAACACAAGGCAGAAATGGGGACAATGAAGCAATACTTAGCAGAGAGTAAATTACCAGGATCTGCTTTGTTGCAGCCATGGTACAAAGATGTGGAGGAGGAAGAAGAACATGTATCAGATCATCAAACAAGAGCTGTCAGTTATGATGACTACGAGGATGATCAGGCTTGGAGAGCAGAGTTTGGAGCCACATATCAAGATCACCATTACTGAACTGTTTAAGACAAAAGACCCTTCTCGGGTCATTTACTGTGATCCTAAGTATTCTACTTCTCACTTGTTTCTGTTTTTATCTTTTTTGTATCTCTCATTATTGAAAGTTGAAACGCTAAAAAGATTTGTATTGGTTGAGATCATTTTTCATGTATTGAAACCTTTTCCATAATTCGTTAGGCAAGTTATATTTAGTGAGTTTCCTTTTTTGTATAGCAAAAATGAACTTAACCCGCCAGAAACTTGAATGAAAGAAATATTAGGGGTTAATGTACTATTTAAACAAAATTGAGCTCAGTTTTTCAAAACAAAACTAGTTAGAGGGTTAGAGTAACAAATTCTATTAAATATAGCCTCTCTCTTTGTAACTTCATTACTGGGCTATTAAATGAGCCCATACTAAGCCGTTGAAAAGAAAACGTCGTCGTTTGGTATAAGTATATTCGTCTTCTGGTAAAAATATCTGTTATTTTTCATTTATTAGGGACACACTCTCTATTTATCTTCAGGCTTCAACTGTTAGCTATGGCGGCCGACGATTCTTCAAATGCTATAGATATCGACTCAAATTCGAATCATAACTCTGATGGTGAAGATTCTACCGATAGTTATTCCTCAAAAGCATTGGCTACTGTCCCTGCTCCCGCCGTTTGTCTTTTCCGGTTCGCTGGAGATGCAGCTGGTGGCGCCGTCATGGGATCCATCTTTGGATATGGTGCTCTCCTTATTTCTCTTTTGTTTCTTCTATTGCCTTGGTTTTATCTGATGTTGCTTTTACTGTATTGATTTGTTTAGATTTATTTGGGGAATAGAAGGATTGTGTAGTTAGTCGTTTGTGTTGTATCAGACTACTCAAACCTTAGTAATCTAGATTTAGGAGATTGGAACATTTGATTTTGTATTGGCTGCTTAAGAGTTCTAGCATCGAAGTTAAGCTTAGTTTTCTTCAGAGATTGTCAATGCTTTAAGATTAGGTTTTGAAACTTTTGATTGAAATAATTTCACTATATAAGTTTGGGTTTTCAGGTTCAGGATTATTCAAGAAGAAAGGCTTTAAAGGATCATTTGCAGATGCAGGGCAATCTGCAAAGGTACACCTTATCTTATCAAACCGAATCGTTAGGATTTTGCTTATATAACTATTGTTCCAGGAATCTGAGTAGTTTGTTACATTTTGTTCAAGACTTTTGCTGTTTTATCTGGAGTACACAGTTTAGTTGTTTGCCTTCTGAAGCAAGTGCGAGGAAAAGATGACGGTGAGACTCTTTAGATTTCTCCTCCTTAAGTATATATAAATGATCTGTTGTACATGAATTTGTAGTGTCTCTGTTACTTATTTTGCAGCCATTAATGTTGGAGTTGCTGGGTGTTGCACTGGTCTAGCTCTTAGTTTCCCTGGTAACCCAAATCCATAATGCTCATCATGTTTTCCACTTTGACGTTGGGTATCATAACCTATCCTTACTGAATATGTGTTGTAGGTGCTCCACAGGCTCTACTACAGAGTTGTCTCACTTTTGGGGCGTTCTCTTTTATCCTTGAAGGACTTAACAAAAGGCAAACAGCTTTGGCACACTCGGTCTCGTTGAGACACCAAACCGGATACTCTCAAGATTATCATCGTCCATTACCACTCTCTCTTGCTCTTCCTATCCCAGAAGAAATCAGAGGAGCCTTCTCTTCTTTCTGCAACTCCTTAACTAAACCCAGGAAGATCTAATTTCGTCTGATTCTCTCTTTATTGTGTCTTAGGTTCTCTCTCTCTCTCTCTGTAGATGTTTAAATTTCTCGCTTTTGCTCTACTTTGTGAGAAATGTTTTTTATCAAAGGCTTTTTGCAAGAGCCAAATTTGTGTTACGATCTTTTTCTAGACTTATACTTAGATTTTTTTATGTTGTATTTGTTTTATATATCACGGCCTTAATTTTAGTTTAGAGAAAAATAACAAAATCAATTCAAAAATGTCGAAGTAAGAAACTAAAAATAAAGGCATGTGTGTGTTTGGGAGAAAAAGTGAAGCTGAGATCATTTGCCTTGTTTCTGTCTGAGGCGTTGTTTGACAAAATCATTACGGGCTTTAGTGCGAGCTTGCTGAGGAGCAACGTTGAGATACGACAGATGCATTCCAATGGCGAAAAGAGCTGCCCCTGTGGCGAAACAAGCCACCGTCATCGCCAGTTTTTTCGGTGATGATGGATAGCAAAACGACATTTTCAAATGCTTTAACCAAATGGAATCAACTCTTCGTTTCCTAAATATTCATAGTCAATGAATGAATATTTAAATCGAAATAAGACGTATTAATAGTTAAAAAGAACATTCAAGACATAACGGTGAGAGAGGAGAAACTATATCAGAGACATTTCATCGAACAATTTATGTGCACTCTGTCTATTTTTCATATTCTAAAACTAAAAACTCAATACTAAAATCGAACGCTTAATTAAAAAAATAAGTTGGATAGTAAAGAGATGTTTCGGTGTTGTGTAAATTGCAGAACCGAAAGGGAAGTAGATTGGTACCTGTTTCTATTTTTTTACCATGACATGGAATCTCAAGTTTCAGCGGCAGAAAATACAAGCAATACTACGAGGTTCCAAGATCTTCTTCAGACAGGAACAAACTATTATCTTCCATGACTTTCGACAAATTTATTAAAACTATGTTTCTATTCTATCAAATCTCATCTATCACAAATGGGGATGTAGCTCAGATGGTAGAGCGCTCGCTTAGCATGCGAGAGGCACGGGGATCGATACCCCGCATCTCCATTTCTTTTGTTATTTTCTAAAAACATTAAGAAAACTTACCACTCATAATGGGCTGGACTTTCACATATAAGCCTACTAACAGTGTTTGTTAATGATCTCTTTCTATAATTTTGCTAATCCTCCTCTACTGAACATTTTTAACTGTGTTTCAATCTCTCCACCTTCTTCTCCGGCGGCAATCATCTCTCGTTGCTATGAATAGTAGCTCTACTTGCTTGACTGTATGTACACTTCGATGATGATGTTGCTGAACTGATGAAAAGCTGCATCAAATCTCACTGGTTTATTTCTGTTTCCGAATTCATTTATCTTCTGACTGCTATAACAGCTCTATTATTTTGTTCTACAGTAGGATGATGACCGGTGTTAACCGCCGTATCTGTTATCGATTTTCATCTTTTGCCAGCTATGGTGATAATATCGGCGTTAGAAACAGGACTTCAATCCCGATTCCTCACAGAAGAAATCCTGAACCTAAAGGCCAAGATCTCGATTTCATCAATGTCGCTTATAGCCACCTGATTCAGTCTGATTGGGATAAGCTTAATAAGTTAGCAGACCACTTGGATTCATTTCGAATCAAGAACATACTATTGAAGATCCACAAAGATTATCTTCTTTCCCTTGAATTCTTCAATTGGGCTAAAACTCGAATCCCAGGTTCCCACTCTCTTGAAACTAATGCTATTGTCCTTCACACTCTCACCAAAAACCGCAAGTTCAAATCAGCTGAGTCCATTTTGAGAGATGTCCTTGTAACTGGTTCAGTGGATTTGCCTGCAAAGCTCTTTGATGCCTTGTTATATTCGTACAGAGAATGTGACTCTACGCCTCGTGTGTTTGATTCACTCTTCAAAACTTTTGCTCATTTGAAGAAGTTCAGAAATGCAACTGATACCTTTATGCAGATGAAGGATTATGGATTTTTTCCAACCGTTGAATCTTGCAATGCTTACATGAGTTCACTGCTTGGTCAAGGGAGGGTGGATATTGCTCTGAGGTTTTATCGAGAGATGCGGCGATGTAAGATATCACCTAACACATACACTCTCAACATGGTTATCTTAGGTTACTGTAGGTCGGGTAAACTTGACAAGGGTATTGAGTTGCTACAAGACATGGAAAGATTGGGTTTTCAGGCTACAAATGTGTCGTATAATACATTGATAGCTGGGCATTGTGAAAAAGGTCTTTTGAGCTCAGCTTGGAAGCTTAAGAACATGATGGGAAAGAAAGGTCTGCAGCTTAATGTGGTGACTTTTAACACTCTCATCCATGGTTTTTGCAGAAATGGGAAGTTACAAGAAGCTAGTAAAGTCTTCGGTGAAATGAAAGGGATGAACGTCATTCCCAACACTGTCACCTATAACACTTTGATTAATGGATATAGCCAACAGGGTGATAACGAGATGGCATTTCGGTTTTATGAAGATATGGTCTGCAACGGGATTAAGCGTGACATTTTGACTTACAATGCGTTGATCTTTGGATTGTGCAAGCAAGCTAAGACTAGGAAAGCTGCAGGGTTTGTTAAAGAACTCGATAAAGAGAATTTGGTACCAAACTCGTCGACCTTCTCTGCGCTAATAATGGGACAATGTGTGAGGAGAAACGCAGACCGTGGTTTTGAACTGTACAAAAGCATGGTTAGGAGTGGTTGCCATCCAAATGAACAAACATTCAACATGTTGATTACTGCTTTCTGTAAGAATGAGGATTTTGATGGGGCAGCTCAAGTGTCAAGGGAAATGGTCAGAAGATCAATTCCTCTTGATTCAAGGACTGTTCATCAGGTCTGCAATGGACTAAAACATCAAGGGAAAGACCAACTTGTGAAAGAGTTGTTACAGGAGATGGAAACAAAAAAGTTTCTACAAGTACCTTTAGGAAACTGAGAAGCAGGAGGTACTAACAAAAAAAAAACAATTTCTTTTTGTTCAATGGAAGATGTTGTTTATGTGTTAGGAAGGATACAATCTCATAAAAATTACAAGACACAAGGCAATAGTATAAGAATATATGTTACAACAACAAATGAATATCTCAAATGAATCCGAGGCAAAGTTTCACTCCAAGAATTTCCTGTTTTGTGTTTTGAACAGAACTAAAATATAAACAGGCAAGACGACCACATAGAGAAAGTAGTTACTGCAAAGAAACAGAACAGCTGTCACGAAGACAGCAAGGGGAAAAAAATTATGGTTCCGGCTGTTAAGATTTGACTGAGTGACACACAGGGAAATCTTACCAGGACGGAATATATTGTCAACTGAGAGGAGATGAGATCAAGGGTTGATCACATCAGTAGAAAAGAGGCAAAAACCATTGCAAAAACTGAGAGGAGAAGAGATAGAGTGAGTCGGGTTTGTCCGCTAGGTGCTTGAGCAGTGGTTGATGGGGTTCCAGGGGTTGAGTTTGGGGATTTTGCTGTAACCGGAGGTAGTGGTGGCTCAGAGACATCATCATCTGTGAAAACTGGGTTTGGAGCTTGGGCAGGAGGTAAGGCCGCAGGAGTCACAAGGCCTAAGAGGCCACCGGGTTGGATAGCGGCCATGTATTCTGGAATTTCTTTTCTGTTCAAGCATAGATTCTCTGCAGTAGAGAAACAAAGTTAGGCATTGATGTTAATAACTTTGTGTTATGAGACAAACTTACTTTTGTATCTTGCAGCTGTGAAAGGGAACTCGGTGATGGTTCCATTTATACCGGCTCCAGACAGAAACGAGTTTATCTCAACAGTTGCATCATTAAAGAAGTCATATGGTTGAGATACAAACTCATTCTGAAACAGTTCTACATAAACCGGGAGCTGAAACTTCTGCAGCTTTTCAACGACATTCGTTTGCCCAGTTACGAACGCCTCATGGACAGGGAAGACTGATTGTTTTATGAGGACAACAGCATTAGCGAATTTCTTTATATCTTCAATAGCAGAGTCTAGAATATCACGGATAGCTTCTTCAACTTTGTAAACAGTCTCGTACTGACTCTGCTTCTTGACGTCAACTAGAACAGAGCTGTTTGTTGACTGAATCATGACCTTTTTAGTTGTAATATTGTTATAGCCAGTCTCTGTGAGTGTATCAAGAACTGCTTTAACCATGTCAAGACCTTGCTTCTCTCTCAGGTAGACTACATTCTGAAGTACCACAAAAAAAAAAGTGAGTCACGTGGCCATTAGAAGCATCAATCTGATTGATAAAATCGTTAAGGCTAAGTGATACACAAGAACTCACCTCCAAACTGATCAAAACACCGGAGAGAGAGGTGGAGTTCTTAGCCAAGTTTAGGAAATCAGAAAGCGAAAGAAGCTTTCCAGAAGTTCTATTTCTTGGATTCCTAAACATATTGAATCTTGTGAAAGGTGTTGAGATAGAAGCTACAAAACAAAAAGATTGGAGAACAGTTATATGTAACCTCTTATTAAGTTAAATGGGAGTAGAAATAGAAGCCCTCAACCTAGTAAGACTGTACAAAACAGACCAGCATTGATCTAAAGGTAAGTAGAAAGTTTGAAAACAAACTTACGAGTCAATGTCTGGATCTCAGGCCATGTGAGACTAAAAGTGTATGTTCCTCCAACTGGGCTGATCTCAGGAACAATCGAAGAACGGTTTTTAAAAGAAGTTTGGGAAATCATTGTGGTGTTACCGAGATCGATAGAACTTGCACAAAAGGGTACACCGTCACTGGACATTTGGATGGAGCAATCGATTACATCAGCACCATCTTTGATTGCCTTTTCATATGCTACATCTGTGCATCCAGGAAAGTCTCCACTCGCACCATTTTTGGATATAACAAGAAAATCCACTGAGACAAGAACAATAAAGTCAATTTACAGGTTTCTTCATTGTGGTATAATAACTTACTAATAATATACAAAACAAAATAATCACTCTCATTAGTCATTACCTTGTTTCTTAGCGTTCCTGCCAATGTGGGAGAAGCAGTCTGAGGAGAAAACAAAAGGTTTGGGTTTTTGAGTATTTTCAGATATGTTTTAAAGACTTAAAAATGATTTATCTCTGTAGAATAGATTTTTTGCTTACCAATGGATGAAGATGCAGTAATGGGAAAATCAGTGAGCACACCATCAACAGAGAAGTTACCATTGTCGATAAAAGATAGATACTCAGACACTGGATCGAAACTGTAGTCGTATGCAATATCAATATCATTTGCAAAACCTGACACAAAAACTTCTAATCCTGCTTTGTGAGCATCTTGAACTAAAGTTGTAGGAGGAAGCAAGTACTGCTTATCGAGTGGCAATACATAAGATTTGGGAACAAGAATCCCTGAAGCAAAGGTCTTGACAAATGTTAAGTTACGCAAGATAGAACCATAAGTTCGGTTTGTTGTCGGCTCTATATCTTCTAAACCAAGAAACCGGAACACGAAACTCGGTCCATCACGCCCGAAACGACCAGCAATTTTCTTGAAGAAGTTCACTTCAGGTGAAGAGATAAAATCAATGACAACAGTTTTTGAAACTGCTTGGAGAAAACTGTTCATACTCAGATTATGCTGCGAATAAAAAGCATCATGCTGAACATTTAACCAGAAGTAATCAGGTTTAAAGTGCGTGGATACAGTTTCAACAGTCAAAATTGGGTATGCATTTGAATCGAATATGTCTGATCGAGATAGTATTCCTCGAATCACTGGAACCAAAAAAGACAAGACATTTATGAGATAAATTCTTTCATAACAAAAGCAATGATATCATTAGAAGACTTACAATAAACATCTTTGAGATCTTTCCAGGAGAAATCAATGGTGAACCAATTCTTAATAGAGACTCCATTAACAGGGTAAGTACTAGTACGATTTGGGTAAAGAACATTAGTAGTTGAAGAATTGCTCATTGTTAAATCAGGGTAACAAATACCAACTCCATCTTTGGTAAGTTGAACATCACACCAAAGAACAGTACCAGCTATACTTGATGAGATTGCAAAAGCATAAGCTGCTAGACTTGAATCTGGAAACAATCCAGAGAAACCACCACGAGCTATTACAAGAGGAGGATCACCTGCCATACATTAATTTCAACAATTTCATTAAGTTTCTCTCGTTTTCTCCTGTTTTGTCTGAAAACTATGAGAAAAAGGAAAGAGAGCACACCAGTGAGCGTCGGCCATTGACTTTTAGATCTTTGAGCATGGATTTGAGATGTAAGCAGCTGAATCAGAACAACACAACAGAGTAAAAGCGACGAAGTTCGTAGCCCTCGCATTATCGGATTATCTCGTCGTGACCTGCTGTTCTTCTACCGCCGGCGACTTTTACCAGCTTCTTTCTGCTAGATTTGAGATAGCGGTGAAGAGAGAGAGTCTTCTTGTTCTGGCTAGTTCTTCTACTTTTGTTTCATTGTTTGATTCTCTAATTTATATTGATTAATTTAAATTCAACTAAATTATCAACAAAAAGAAATCTGATGATTATTGTCTTTTTCACAAGTTTATTAATGGCAATCAAAATTTAAAATATATAATTATAGTTTACCACAATAACGCGTATCACGTATTTTATTAGTTTATGATCGTGCCGAGATTTTGGTCTGATGTTTATAGCTCTTTTGTTTCTCAAGACGTTTCTTTCAAAGGATTTTGACAATATTATATTATATTAAATAAAATGGTGAATGAACAAACAACAGCTAAGGCGGGTCCCACAACATGGCCATCATGTTATCTGTACATTTACACGTGGCGCAAATCTATTTGTTGTCAGCAAAGACGCGCAAACTAGTCATATAAATCGTGGGAGTGGGACCGTTGTTTGCTGTAATTAAACCACCGCTTTTGAAATTATTTTTTGATAATTTTAGAATGATAGTTTTGTCAATGTTGATGTGATGTTGTATAAAATTGGAATTAAATTGACTTTTAAATATTTATTTACTTTAATCTAATCTATCAACGTCGAATATACTATTTTCTCTTAGTTTAGCTTCTCTCCGATGATATCATTATTATATTTTCTGAGTATTGTTTTATCAAATTGTATATGAAAATTTCATTGACGACCAACATACCTGTCTGTCTTTAGGATTGACAGTTAAATTACTGTCCTGCCCCCACCCAAAATGAGTGGAACATTGTCACGAACTCTTACAAAACAAAGGTTTAAACAGGTTTCAATCTAGACTGAATTGTACTTTTGGTATATTATAGGAAAAGGATTTATATGTCGTTTTTTTTGTTATGTGATAAAATAAAATAATTTCGCATGCACAAAGTTATTCACGAGGTTTTCTTTAAATATAAATGTAAACGCAAATTTGTTAGAATATGGTAGAACAATATATAAGCTACTTGACACGATTCTGTTAATTAAGTAAGTTGAAAACTATAAAATTTCCCTAAAATTTTTCATTATATCACAACCAAATGACACCGATTAATAATTCATAGCTCATCTTTATATGACAATGAATAAACAATATTTTGGTACCGAAGAAAATTCGATTAATATAGTTTTAATTTATGATGACTGCTTAATTAAAACAAACACAATGGTGAGTACAAAAATGAAACAGCATACACAAAGTTTTGTTTTATACTCAAGTTGGACATGTGCATGTAGTGGACCCTAGAGACTAGAGGTAGAGGTGAATTATAATCATACAAAATTGTGAGATTTGCATCAGGTTACATACATTTGTCTCTTCAATATTCATTGTCAAAAGATAATTACATACTTGTTGTCATAAAAAAGCTGTAATATTAAATCACTTATGCTAATTACCAAGTACACAAACTATACTTCAAAACTCTTTATATAGTAAGTAACTCAAAAGGTTCGTTACTTGAGAGATAAAGTAGCATCCATGACACTTTCTTTAGTAACAAAGTCCCGTAAATCCGGTCACAGTCTCCTAACCAAGTGGTTCAACCATAACTTGTGAAACTCCTCATCACTTTCCGTAAACCATACGTTTTTGTTATCGCTTTTAGTTTTTTGGGCCATCAAATCGCTTGAATAGTTATGACCATTAAATACTTCTGCATCCTAGTTTCTAAAGGCCAATGATATGGAGCATTAGCATCTAACTAAGCATAGAAAAAACCAAAGAGGAACTCTTCTCTTCTCTTTTTTTTTGGTCAGAAAATGAAACGAACTCTTACAATAGATTTAGTACTCTAAACACTACAGATTTTTAAACAATATGGTCACACAAAGTGGATCAAGAGTTTATAACAAGAGATTTGAATAAAAGAGTCACACTTTTATTGATTGCTTTAGAAAACTATTCAAAAACTAAAGCCCTAAATCTCACAAAAACTCATAAGTTATGCAACATTCTTGCATCTCCTTATATAATATAAAACTAGATATTCTCCTAATCTCATAAATAGATATTATCCTTTTCTTAAGTCACATAAGAAAAGAACTAATCATAAATCACAAAGGATTAGATTTCCATATTTCTTTTGGTAACTTCTAAGCTAAGTTACCTTTCAAGCTTAAGTCAACATTCTCCCCCTTAAGCTTGAATCACCCTTAGCTAAGTTTTTGACTCCCATGAGATCCCTCATTTCCTTAAACTTGATTCTCCCAAGTGCTTTAGTTAGAATATCCGCCTTTTGCTCACTCCCGGGCACATGTTCGACTTCAATCTGTCCATTCTCAACACATTCCCTCACAAAGTGAAAACGAGTGTGCATTTGCTTACTTCGACCATGAAATACCGGGTTCTTGGTAAGTGCGATGGCCGACTTGTTGTCTACTCTCAGGACAACTTTCTCACTTGCTTGTCATGTAACCTCTCTTGACAAGTCTTGAAGCCAAATAGCTTGTCGTGAAGCTTCTGTTGCAGCCATAAATTCTGCCTCACATGAAGACAGTGCCACTGTGTCTTGTTTTTGTGAACACCAAGTGATGGGGCTTCGTCCAAGGTAGAAGATATGTCCCG
>KE158279.1:0-25036 GCA_000411055.1 Leavenworthia alabamica
TATATATAATTTATTTTTAAATGCTAGTACGTATACACTGATTTCACCCTTTTTATACAAACTCATGTTTTTAAATAATATAATTTGTTGTGTCCCATAATTATTTAAAATGCAATTTATGTTAACCGGAGACTCAAAATAATTTTGTTGTCAAAAAGGATGAGCAAAGACTTAGACTTTACGGTAAAAAAAATCTTAAAATCCCAAAAAAATTATTCTAAGTCAAATATACTGACCTACTGATTATTATATATATTTTTTTTGATTAAAACTGACTTTACTGGTTATTATAAACATGATTATGAGATATATTATTACAAGATAAATAAATAAATAAATTATGACGAGTCCTTATCATCACATGTTAAGTTCACATGTTGAAAAAACTTTAATGTATACGATGAGAAAATAGAAACGTAAGCTATATGTATTCTTGCGTTTCAAATTTGTTTATACCCTTTTTATTAATATAACTATTGAACTCTTTAGAGTCGTGAACGTAAAAAACAAAACCTCATAAAACTATATTACAAAAAGAGAGAGTAGTTTACAAATATGTTTTGTGTAAAAGATTAGTTTAAAAATGGTTTGTAATAAAATAATATATAGACTAAAATAAAATGTAATCATCATTACGACGTACGTCGTTGATATGATGATTTAGCCAAATATTATGTATTTATTTGGTGTTATCATAATTCTCATTGGCTCATTGCTTAACCATGCAGAGTAAATGGTCGTATTAAAAAATTTATATATAACGAAACAAATAACTAATTTTGACTGTTGTTTTCAATTCGTAAGCATGCGGGGTAGGTAGAAACTAAATATAGAAAAATGTTTGAAAATAGAGTTTGGAGTATATATATATATATATCAACTTGTTATTTTTACTTTTTTTTGGAGAAATATATATCAACTTATTGTTTTTTTTTTGGAAAATATATATCAACTTATTGTTATTCTCATAATTTTCATTGAAATTAATATTGTTTGTACATCATTGGAAAGCCATTTTATAGATTTATATATTTTTATTTAATACAATTAACAAGACATATCATATATAAAAAAATAATTGTGATATAGGAGCGTTGATAATTAAGTCATATCAAATTTTTCCAATTTTTTTTATTAAGCTAATTAAAAAGACACATCAAATAACAAAAAAAATTGTGTGATATAGGAGCATTGATAAAGTCATATCAAATTTCTAAAAAATATATATATTAGATTATATATATATTAATATGGATTAAGCTACTATTTCTACAAAATATATATAAGATTTATAATTTCGTACAACATATATGAAAATAATTTCATATATCTAAAACTCATCGATGTAGGATGCAACACGTCATCTAGGATGAGAAAGATGAAACCAAACATAAAGTGGATTAAGCATTTTTAATATGTTGTAAACTCGAAAGTGGTGCCATGTGACATGTTCGTATGGTATGGTTTATATCGTAAACTCCAAACAGCCACAAGGATAGTGGTGCCATGCATGTGATTGGGACATCTTCGTGGCCCAACTTCAACACTAGTCTACATGTGTTAAAATATATACAGGTCGTTCAATATTAACATTCGTGTCAAATTTGTTGTTTTTATTTTATGTGTTTTTTTACAAGAATTGTAATTTTTCGTTATTTTAATAAAATTATGTTTCTAAAATTTTAAGATAAACTATGTTTTCATATTTTATATTTTTGATCGATTTGTGTTTTCACGATTTTGTTGAGAAAAATGTATTGTAGGCTTTTTTATAACAAAAAATTATGTTTTTGTGTGTTTTGATGAAAAATATATGTTTATATTCGACAAAAAATATATTTTTGTGTAAACTTTTAATAAAAAAAAATATTTTTTCATTTTTTATAAAATATATTTCCAAATTTTTTTACAAAAATTATGTTTTTGTATTTTATTTATGTTTTTTGTGTTTTGATTAAAAATATATGTTTATATTCGTCAAAAAATATATTTGTGTTTAAATTTGAATAAAAAAAAATGTAATTTTCATTTTTTATAAAATATATTTCCAAATTTTTACGAAAATTATGTTTTTGAATTTAAAAAAAAAAATTATATTTTTGATTCACATTTTTTGTAGAGAAAATTTTATTTTACGCTTTGTATGTTTTGGTTAAAAAATATATGTTTATTTTGACAGAAATTATATTTTTTTGTTTTGTGAAATAGTATATGTGTATATTTTTGACATAAAAATATATTTTCAATGAATTTAAAATCAATTTTAATCTAGATTTTCATACAATACTGGCCGGCTATATCGTTTAGTGATGTCCTATGTATCGTAACCCAATCCAAAAAATGGATGGTCTAAAAATCATGATTAATATATTGAACATGAAGCATATAGAAACACTATATCATCCATTATGTAATTGACATGACACAACATGACCACTACTGTCACATGACTAATGTACTCTTTCATAAATTGTGATAATTCCGAGGATGAATATGTGATACTTCGTGCATGTCCCAAAACTTTTGGAATTTACTTTGGAGTTCAACTTTTTTGAATCTCATTATGCAACTTGACACTTGGAATTTTCTTTGTTTCCTACTAATTTGTTGTTTTTTGTTTGTTTTGTGTGTGTGGTAAGGGTGTTCTCGTCATTTCCTAAAATAAGTTTTGAGCTTTGATAAAGATAGTTCTGCTTTTAATAAAAGGATAAAGAAAATTCCAAACATCATAACTCCAAGCTGTGTTCATACGTATGTTTTAGTATGGTATAATTCTGACTCGATTGAGATTCAACTACAAAAGTTAGAGTTCTTTTTTTTTTTTGCCGTAAGGACAGACTTATGCGTTGTAATAATAAATAATTCTTTGGGCCCAAAGCTAATAAAGCCCATTCTAAAAAGGGCTTAAACAATTATACATTTTTCTTTTTGGGCCTTGCGTCTGTTTAGTAAACCATATCGGCCCTCTAACAAAGGAAACACAGGTCAAATAATTTAAAACTAAGCTGGTAAGTGTGTGAAAAAACCCCAACAAAATTTTTTAATCCAAAACGTTGATCTGCTAAATAGGTCCGGACCAAAAAACTGAACCGAATTTTTATCCGAATTAAAAAAAAGGAAAAGTGAATCGAATTGAAATTTTTTTTTTAACCGATCGGTAAAAGATTTTTTACTAAATTCAGTTTTTAGTAAAAACCCGAACCGAACAAACCAAAATTTATTTTTTAGATTTTTATTTTATTTTTCTATTTAAATATTTTTTATATATATATTATTATCATAAACCAAATTGAACCGAACAAACCAAAATAAATATGAAATAAACACCTTAAAACCGAACTCTAATTTTTGGTGAAGAAACAGTAGACATTGTTTTGGGCCAATACTAGATAAATAGGCATGTCGATTATTAATTAGCAATTATAAAACCATTCCTAGATTATATATAAATGACGCTAAGGCCCAATAAGAAACGGAATTTTAAATTATTGAAATGAAGGGTTTTTATATAAATAAAATAGTTTTATCGGTCTAATTTTGTAAATTCTCAAATATTTCAAGGGTTTTGCCCAAAAAAAGTATTGAAGCTGAGAGAGGAAATAAAAGGTTTACTTCGTCTTCTCCTGCCTCTGTATTGTGTTCGTGAGCAAAGCTTTTCATCAAGTTAAAATCGATTGAGATGTCGAGTGAAAGCTCTGATGTTGTTGTATTAGCTCCTCCATTGATTGAAAATACTGCTGTTGAATCCTCTAATGTAAAACAGGAACAATTGGAATCTGAGCTTTCTAAAAAGCTTGAGATTTCAGAAGATGGAATAGATGAAAACGATGAAGAAGATGGAACCAAAGGTAAATAATTTGGTGTTTTTATCACATGGGTTTGTGTTTTCATCTATATCTAAGTGAAAAAACTGATCCTTTTGGTATCGTTATGTGTCATTAGCTTTGAGATTTGAAAGTTATTGATTTGAATCTTTGTTCTTATGTGTGTTTTCAAAAGCTGAGGGTTCAAAGAAGAAGAAGAAGAAGAAAAACAAAAACAAGTAAGAGTTTTATCTAATGATATAGTTTTGGTATTTGCTTTAATAATAGTTTTTTTATTATGTGTTAGGAAGAAGAAGGAACTACTTCAACAGACTAATCCACCTTCAATCCCTGTTATTGAGCTTTTCCCATTAGGAGAGTTTCCTGAAGGTGAAATCCAACAATATAAAGATGAGTAAGTTCACTTCACTTCATACCATACACTTCTCTTTAAAACTCTTTGTTTTAGTGATTGATCTCTGTAAACTGTAGTAACTTATGGAGAACAACATCTGAAGAGAAGAGAGACTTAGAGCGTCAAGAAAAGCCTATATATAACTCTGTTCGTCAAGCTGCTGAAGTTCATCGCCAGGTGATAAGAAAACAACAGTGGATTAGAGTTTTATTCTAGCTTCTTTGCCTAAGAGAGATTGTGTTTGATATTGTTTAGGTTAGGAAGTATGTTAGAAGCATAGTGAAGCCTGGAATGTTGATGACTGATATATGTGAGACCTTAGAGAATACGGTTCGTAAGTTGATATCCGAGAATGGTCTTCAAGCTGGTATTGCATTTCCTACAGGATGCTCATTGAACTGGTTAGTTAATATAACATTTGACTTTTACTATATTATCTTCTTTAGTCATGTTTCTTTGTTGACCTTTTAGGGTTGCTGCTCATTGGACACCAAACTCAGGAGACAAGACTGTACTTCAGTATGATGATGTTATGAAATTAGATTTTGGAACACATATTGATGGTATGAAGACGAATCTTCCTCGGTTATAAATTTCAGTGAACAATGAGTATCTTCTTCTTCTCTTGCAGGACATATTATTGACTGTGCATTTACAGTTGCATTCAATCCAATGTTTGATCCTCTCTTAGCAGCTTCTCGTGAAGCTACTTATACCGGTATCAAGGTGCTGTTTCTTTTTGCTATTATGAATTTACAATTACTAGTAGGGTAAAGCAATGTTATAGTGCTTTGTTCTATTCAAGATTCACCTCATTCTTTTGATCCTTCTCTTCTCTTTCATCTTTCTCAAGCTCATTACAGTGTCATTTAGTCTTTACCTTGTTAAGAACCAGTTAGTTATCTCTTAAGTTATTAACCTCCTTGATTTGGTTCAGGAAGCTGGGATTGATGTTCGTCTCTGTGATATCGGTGCTGCAATTCAAGAAGTTATGGAGTCTTATGAGGTTGAAATCAATGGAAAGGTCTTCCAAGGTAACTAACATCAATGGAAGTTTCGATTTTGATATAAAAAAACCTAACTTGTTATGTCTTATTTTTGGTAAGTTAAAAGTATTAGAAACTTAAATGGACATAGCATTGGACCATATCAGATACATGCTGGTAAATCAGTTCCTATAGTTAAAGGAGGTGAACAAACAAAGATGGAAGAAGGCGAGTTTTACGCCATCGAAACATTCGGATCAACCGGTAAAAGAACTAAAAAAAAATCTATAATAACTATCACTACCTCATTTGTGATCCAACAATGTTTTTATATGTGTATTGATAGGTAAAGGATATGTAAGAGAAGACTTAGAATGTAGTCATTACATGAAGAACTTTGATGTTGGACATGTACCTTTGAGATTACCTAAAGCAAAGCAACTTCTTGCTACTATTAACAAGAACTTCTCAACACTTGCTTTTTGTAGACGGTATTTAGATAGGATTGGTGAAACTAAATACTTAATGGCTTTAAAGAATCTATGTGATTCTGGTATTGTTCAGGTAAATATTTGATTTATGATTGGTTTGGTTTGGATAGGTTTTGATTTTGTGTGTGTGTTTTTGGTTTCAGCCGTATCCTCCTTTGTGTGATGTGAAGGGAAGCTATGTATCTCAGTTTGAGCATACGATTTTATTACGACCTACTTGCAAAGAGGTTCTTTCTAAAGGAGATGATTATTGATTTACTTTGTGATGTTGTTTGAGACATTGTAGTGTTATTACAGTTTGTGACGTGGTTTGTTTTGGTTATTCGTCTTAAACACATGAATTTATAAGTGCTTAATTATTCATAAAGTCAAAGTAGAATATATACATAAGATATGGTTTATGAAGAAATACGTGGTAGAAGGGAGAGATCTTCATACTAAAGCCGATCTGGAAGCTCGAACGGTGGTGGATGAAACAACGTGGCAACATCCTATACTACAAGACTGACACGTGTCTCGAGTGTTGCCAGCGCGAGATACGTGATGTTGCGTTTATTGGATCAGGCCAAAAGCCCATTATTTTAATTACTAGGATGTTTTTATAATGGACCTTTGTTTTTAAAATATAATTGGGCTTTATTACGAATAAAATTACTGCTGTATAAAAAAAAAAAAATCCAAATAAATATGTATTATAAACATAGTCTAACATCAACGTCGCAATTACACGTTATGTGGTTGACCAAAAATAAAATAAAATAAAATAGAGATAACCAGCTGAGTCTTAAGTCTTAACCGAGGATTCAAAGAGACACATGTTCATTACTTAGCTGCTAAAACATGAGGATTGGTCTGATCAGGAATAAAAAAAAACAACCCAAAAGCAAGAGTCGGAAAATGAAGAAATAAGCAAAATGAGGTTAAGAAAAACCATCTAGAGAGCGATCTATTGGTTCCTCATTCCTCTGTAGCACTTGCTGCACTCAGATCAACACTTAGGTCCAGTTGCTGCAACACAACAACAAAAAAAAACACCCAATTAATAAGACAGGTACTTTTGATGAGAAATATGTCAGCTAAACCCGAGATTTGTCCTTTACCTTTCCGGTGATTAGAGTATACATGTTCAACACATCTGCCACAGTTGTTTCAAAATGTGTTGTAGCATCATAGCTCTGTAAGAACCAAAGAAAGTGTTATTAGATACTTAAAAACCACTCAGTCATAGAAACTAAAAGATAGCTCTTGCTCACTGTTGATATAAAGCAATTGTCTGAATTGGGTTCGTTGATAGGCTCATATCTATCATACATGTCGAAGAATATCTCATCAACAGGACCTAAAAGATCAGTTCCAGGCTTTAGTTCTGTTTGAGGACTATCAGTTTCTGCATCTGTAGATACAAATGCTATGAATTTTCCTTTGGGAGCAACGTTGTGGGAGTATGAACAACAGAAGACGTACCTGTTAGTATAGAGTTTTCACAACATCAGACCCCAAAACAAAAGAAGAAGAAGAAGAGTGAGAATAATTACAAATGGCTAAACAAACATCAATGTATTTTCACTAGCCCTGGCCGTTCGGTTTTTTGTTAAAAAAAATTTCAAAACAAAAGAACTCACATATCTGATTTTCGAGCCAGCTGCTTTTGAGGTATAATGACTTGCACTGAGTGAGAATCATTGGTGTTTGGAATAGGATGGCTCATAATGGCGATGGCCCGAGCAACTCTACCAATCTTCTTAACCTGTTTGTATGTGATCAATCATTATATCATGAAAACATTCAACATTTATGAATAAAATAAGCCAGAAAAAGGAATACATGACCATGTACTACTCTAGTAGATAAGTGTAGATACAGTTAAAAACATGGTAAAAACTGTAATATTACCTTGTCTGGCAAGTACGAAGGGTCACACACAATCTTTTTGCATTTAGCAGTCTCTCCCTCAGATGTTACACCAATAACCTTACCTTCATCGTCAAACTCTACCTGGCATAACATAAAAATTGGTATATATGAATCCACAAGAATGAAAAAAACAAAGAGCTGTAATAATGAGGAAGAGAAAATACCTTGCAGTCAGGTTTGTGCAACATATATGTGCCACCATAGACAGCACTAAGCCGTGCAAATGCCTGAACAAGGAGGAGAGACAGAGAGAATCAAGAAATGATTGTACAAAACTTCAGAAAAATTCAATTAACCAAGATAGAAAAACCTGAGGTAGTTCTCCTAACCCATAGAGAGGATAAATATATGGAGACGTTCCTTGGAAACGTGCTAGAGATTCCGCATAGAGCTAGTCAGTCATTTAAAGCAAGAATTAGCTGTGTGCTTAAGAACTAAAACTAGAACTGTTAAAACAAGTCTGAGAAAAGTTTACCTTCATTCTCATTACAGTATCCAAGGCGGGTTGATTGAGATGTTGGTCATTAGTGTGAAGTGCTACTGCATGACCAACAAAGTCAATAGTGTTGTCATCAAGACCAAATTTCCTGTCATTTAAATGGTTAGCCACTTATAATCTTAATTGACATAAACACTAGAAAGCATTAAAACATCAGCTTACGCAATCATTTCCTTTGTTGTAACTCTAGTCAAATCCATTCCATTGTGTGTTTTTGGGTCTTTCTCATCGTAATCCTGAACAAAACTGAAAAACTTGCCAGCTCGACGTTTCTCGAAAATACCCATGAGAGGAGATTTCAGGGCCTCCACAGGAGTAACTGGCACCTTTTGAACCTGTAGGAAAAAATGTTCATCAATAGTTACAAAACTTACAAGTAGAATGATTTAATAAAACTCCTCCAACTAATACATCAATGACAAGCTTCTACCTTTCCTTTAACGAAAACATAGCTTCCATCAACAGCTTTGAAGGACAAATACTTTGTAACATCTGTATGAATAAGAGTACGAACAAGCTTCCCATTTCCCATCATAAACTGTTCCATCACATTGAAGAACACAAGTAAGTGGCACTGATATAATCAACATTTAAGAAAAATGGAGGCTATATTACCTTAGGCATCATGTCAACATTGTAATCTCTGCTAGCACCTAAATGCTCAGGAGCTTTCTCTTCTCCCCTGAACTTCTTCCAAAGCTACAAACAAACATACAACAATATTAACTGGTTATAAACTAACACAAACCCTTAAAGAATAATTCAAAAAAAAAACAAAGAACCTGATTGAGATTAAGTGATGTTGATTCTCCACCATAGTAGTCATTTCTATCCATATGAAGCACCTACTCGTAATATCACGAAAACAACATTATCATTCTTCAAAATCAGATCACCGGAGAAATCAATGAAACTTATATAAAATCCGCAAAATCAATTCGCATTTATGAATTCATCAACACAAAGCAAACAGTTCCAAACATCTCCACATTCAAACTCAATAATCACTTTCAACAAATCACATCCATATTAAGATTCGAAAAATGGAGCTCAGATCATACAATCAGAGATCTAATCTCATCGAGATCACCAAATAAAATCTGAACATCGATCATGAATTCAAACGTCGTTACATTAACAAATAAATCATAGAAAGAGGATCGATCAAGACCTTGACACCATCAACAGAAAGGAGACCACTGAGAATACACTCCTTGAGACCAGTGCCGAGAACAATAACTTCATACTCTTCATCCATGGTTGATCTCCAAAAGCTTCGTAGAGAAAAATATAAAAATCAATAAAACAGAGAGAAATGACTCAAATGAGTTGGGAGATCGTCGAGGGAGATATATATGTATATTAAAAATCTATTTGAATAACAAGCAACAAAAGATACCTTGTTTGTAATATGGGTAAGAAGGTCTCGATGGCATAATCGTACTAATAAATAAATTTTATATTAGTATCAAATATCAAATAATGAAAAGGATTAGAGGCTTTTGTTTACAATTCTTAATGGGCTAAAATAATCCACTAAGCCCAACCTAATAATATCAATAAATAACCATTAAACATTATTTATAACATAACTGTTAGAAAAAATTATAAAAATAAATAAATAATAAAAATTATTTAATATAAAATAAACATTAGAAATAAATAATATTAAAAAAATAAAGAAAAAGAGTAATTTATTATGTTACCGTTGGCGCGATTCTTCTATAAATAATCTTCTCCTTCGTTTTGTTCACTGATTACTTCAGAGTTCATTCACTCTTTGGCTATATGAAGACTTGTCTCTCCCATTCGAGGATCGTCAAAATCAACGAAGCATGTTTACTATGACTGTAACTTGTTTCTTTCTCTCTCTTTGTATTAGTAATGTATTTGTTCTATCATCATTCAATCTCACTAATAAAGTTGTATAAATTTTTCTCAGATCTAATTTATTCAAAGTTCATTTGAAGACTTAACCTCTCCATTCTACAATCTGCAGAATCGACGGAGCAACTTTATTAAATAACTGTAACCTCTCTTCTCTCTCTTCGTTTTGTAATCTGATTAGTATTTGAAAAATCTCTTGGTATTTATGAAATTATATGTATTATATAGAGTATAAAATCCAGATTATATGAGTTAGATCCAGATTTTATCAAATCTGTATATAAAATGTATTTGTTTTTGATTCTGCAGTTGAACGTTTGAGATTCCAAGAGTTTTTGAATCATACATTTCTTCAAGAACCAAGGTAATGTTATCTAGAGATTGAGTAAACCAAATCTTCATCAATAATAGGTTTAAACGATCTCTACTTAATCTTTGAATACCAAATGTTGTTGTTAGATAAATCCTAGAACCTGAGAGCATTCTGATTCTACGAAAAAATCAGTGTTACCTATGGAATGTAGAGGTTTATTATTCATATTCTCTATAAAGCTTTATTGGTTTTTTCATTTGATCGATTCACTTAGAAGCATTTGATATTGTCATTGGTTCAGTTCTTGACTCTCACTTGAGCTTAGAGTCATCATGCGGAAGTGGAGAGTCTCGAAGGAAGATGAAAATGGAGAAGGCTTCTCCTATTTTTGTAAGTATTTTTTTGACAGAACCAATTAATCTCTTTGTTTTCATTCTTTACCAATTTGATTTAAGAGATAAATCTTGATTTAGAAGAGACAGAACCAATTTGTTTTGAATTATTATTGTTAAAACATTATTAATGTTGTTAGAATGATGCATAGGTATAAATTAATGTGTATATAAACTGAAGATTTAAAATTAAAAGCTCTATCAAGAGATCGTATGTAGTATAGTATAACATTGTCTTTCTTAGTAATGAACCTCTTGCTGTGTCTATTCTGGTTTTTTTATATGATCGATTAACTCAGAAGCACTTTGCTACTGTGTCATTGCTACAGTTGTTGAAGGTTATAGAGAGAGATCTTGAAGGAAGACGGAAATGGAGAGACTCCACCTCTTTTTGTAAGTTTTTTTTTACTCATTATCAACAGAACCAATATCAATTTGATTTAGGAGATAGATCTATACTTGATTTAGGATACATAACCAATTAAGATGATACATAGGCATAAATTAGTGTATATCTTGCTGTGATCATTAAACGACCCGTTTTGGTAGAACAATATTTAACCATAATGTTTTTAAAAAAAAATGAACTAAATATATTTATCTTTAATGTTTTTGCGTATGTGATAATGATAAAACCAATTTTTTTTCTTTAATAATAAATTCACCTTAGTCATAAAATTTTGTTAAATTGTTGTTTATTATTGAATTGAACTTTTAGTTTTAGGTGACATGTTAAAATTGTTGTTTATTAACGAAAAATTAGTTAAAATTGAACTTCTTTTGTTAAAAATGAACATTTTAAAATTTTTATATTGCTAATTTGTAAACGAAAATATAGCAATACCCATTTTGAAGTTTAATGTTTTTGGAGTTAGCTAATTTGTTTGTTATGTACAAAATAGATGACGAAGAATTGATGGCAGACACGGGAGGACACGAAGACGGTTTTGGTTTTTTCGGTTTTAGTAAAGGACTTTATTTTGAAATTTGATACTAAATATCACTGATGATTTGAAAACTAACCGAATTTTTAATCCAGTCATTTTGATCGTTAGAGATTAAAAGTTCAACCTGATTTTTTATTGTTATGTTGATTTTAGGTGTTCAAATTTTTAAGATGAAGTTTTTTACGCTTTTTTTTTTTTTTTCGGTTTTTAATAAAATTTTCGTTTTTTAAGTTTGATGTTAGATCTGATAACGATTTGAAAACTAACAGGACTTTGAATCCAGTCTTTTGATCGTTAGCGATTTTAAAGTCCAACATGATTTTCTTATTGTTATGTAGATTTGATATTCAGATTTTTAAAATGAAGATTTTATGTTTTTTTTTTGTAAGTTGTTGTAATAAAATTGATAATGTAAAAATTTATAAAATGTAAATTTTGATTCAAAAAAACAATGTTAAATTTATAATCTTTTTGTTGTGAATTATGAAATACATTAAAAACAAGTTATGAATTATGAAATCGTTTATATTTTTCATTCACAGTATAAACAATATTTTAATAAAATAACACACCATCATCATCCATAACTAAACAAATAAAAGGATGGAAATAATATATAATAATAATAAAAACATTAGTTTAAAAACCAATGTTTGAAAGCTTCTCATTAAACCAAACCATTTTATTTCTTGTAAACATTATGAGCCATCAATTTAAAAGAACAAAAACTTTGGCTTTGTAGGCGGCTTGATTTTGACATGGTTCCTTGCCTCAACTTGGCTCACGATCATCGTTACCATCATTACAACTATGACCAACGACACAATCAAGGTTCTCTTTTCGATAGCCATCTTGTTTATAAGCTTTCAAATGGTTTTTTGTTTTTTTTTTTTGTTTTTTTTCTATTATTTTAGATTGAGTTATTGTTTTATTTATATGTATAATTAAATTTCTATAAATAGTTAATTGCTAATTTAAAAGTTTATGAAAATGTTTCAATTGTCTTTTCTTAGATATTAGTTAAATTATTTCTAATTTTGTTAGATTTAAATGTAAAAATAGGATTTGTTTAATTAATCTTCTATAAAATTATTAAATTTTGAAATTATAATTAGAATTGAACACAAAAATTGGTATATTGAAAACTGAAAATAATGTATTAATATATCAATTATCAAGTATTTTAAAAAAATATCTAAAAACTTTGAGGATAAAGAATTTTGCATGCATTATAATCAGCCAAACTAAGCATTATCACTATATATATTTCTAAATTATTTCTATTGTTATGTCTAAATTATTAATAATTTCTAAATTATTTCTCAAAAATTAGGCACATTTTTATTGTTCTCTTAAAATAATTTATAAATTAATCTTATATATTTCTCAAAAATTATTTGTGAGAAATTATTTCCATTGTTATCTCTAAATTATTAATATTTTCTAAATTACTAATAATTTCTATATTATTTCTCAAAAATTAGACACATTTTTATTGTTATCTAAAAATAATTTCTAAATTACTCTAATATATTTTTTCCCCAAACAAACTACTGGAAATTAATAAATAGTGTTAGGCTATTTAATTACTAATCTAATTAAAATTACCTTAACTAAATAAATTAGGAAAGTAGAAGAATAAAATATTATGAAATCAAAACAAAAATAACGACGACGACGACGACTAACTGATTCAATATCGGAATATTCCTAGGCATCTCAGGAGAGCTCTAGATCTTGTTCAATTTCTGCAATTCATAGCAACAGATTAGTGAGATTCCTTTTGGAACTAAAGTTCTGAGATCTGTGTAGGAAGAGATAACACTAGGACTTGTAGCTGAAGAGGGAATGTTTTGTTAAGCTGATCGTTTAGGTCATTTGAGGTTAGTCTTGAGATCCATGTTTGGGGTTTATGAGATCTATTATTTCAGCTATTGAGATCTGATTGTGGTGTGATATGTGAATCTCTGTTTAAGTTTCTCAAATTTCACTTAAAGTTGATTTCTTAAGATCATTAGAATCATGAGTTGTTGTTGTTTAATTAGGCTTTTGGCTCAGTATTGGAAAGATCAAATGAAGAACGGAATAGCTGAGTGTAGTGTATGTCATTCAAAATTAGTTTCTCCTGCTAGCAAAACTATTTCAAGGGCTTATGATGAACACAAGATTAGAGTATCATCAAAACAACGTGTTCTCAATGTTCTTTTGGTTGTAGGTGATTGCATGCTTGTTGGTCTACAGGTAAATCATCTCTCAGTTCGATTTTAGATAAGAAAACTTGAGTTACAATGCGAGAGCTGTGACATTGAGCTATTAGCGCTCTTTTTTTAAACTAAGCTCGTCATTTGTTGTGTAAAATCACTTAAACGTTAAATACTTTTCTTTTCCAGCCTGTTTTGGTGTACATGTCTAAAGTGGATGGGAAATTCAAGTTCAGTCCTATTAGTGTTAACTTCTTGACAGAAATCGCAAAAGTTATTTTTGCAATCGTGATGCTCTTACTCCAGGTATGTAAATCTCTATATTGTAGTATCTACGAATAGTTGATAGATATTTCTTCTGCATTACACATTACAAATTTGCTCCTTTTGTTGTTGTTGTTGTTGGAAGTACTGATGTTGATTAACGGGTAGTGCGAATGTGGAAAAGATCCCATTCAGTTCTGTCGAATTATTACCGATTTTCTTGAGTCTCGGATTGTCTAGTAATACTTGAGTGTTTGTGTTTAAATTGTAGGCCAGGCACCAAAAAGTTGGAGAAAAGCCTCTTCTATCTGTTTCCACATTTGTCCAGGTACCTCTTCTTTGTCGGTTAAAGAGTTCTAGTGTATTAAAAAGCTGCTGTACTAGATTTGTTGTATGGAATATTATCAGATCTAAAGCTAGATTCTTGACTAAACATATCTCATCTACGTATCGTCTTCTTTTTCATACAATTCATTAGGTTTTCTAAACTTTAGTAAGCTGGTGATTTGATGAGTTACGAGTTGGTATGTCAATGCATGGTTGTATATATAATATTTGAGTTTTCTTTTAACTTTTTTGTTTTCCTGCTGAACGTGAAATTTCTGAGTTCGCACTTGACTATTTAGAATGCAGATTGCATTGACATGAGTTCTATTTGCAGGCAGCTAGAAACAATGTGCTTCTTGCTGTTCCAGCTCTATTGTATGCAATTAATAACTATCTGAAGTTCACAATGCAGGTATATCCACTTTTCAACTTTTATGCTGGTGAAATGTAGTGAGGTCTATTGTTTGATCTTTTGGCTTTATAGCAAGAGCATGTCATGTGATGTTCTAATTATTCCAGTTTTATTGATCCTATATAAATTTTACATTCCATCTTTCCACATTTGATCGTTGTTAAATTGTGCATTGCAGTGTATTCATGCAATAATGAAAATTTCTGATGTTTCAGCTATATTTCAATCCTGCTACTGTGAAGATGCTTAGCAATTTAAAGGTTCTGGTCATTGCTGTTCTATTAAAAATGATAATGAAGCGACGGTTTTCCATCATACAGGTGAGGTTATATGTATACTTTCAGTATCAAACAAGATTCTTATCGAACTTTATGTGTAATCTTAGTTTCATAGTTACCGCTTATTCTTTATTGGATTTTATATCTTTAATTTTGGTATAGTGGGAGGCACTTGCTTTGTTGCTGATAGGGATTAGTGTAAATCAACTGCGTTCTCTTCCTGAAGGTGCTACTGCTATTGGGATGCCTCTTGCTACTGGTGCATATATCTGTACTGTTATCTTTGTAAGTATCTTTTTGCTCATTATCTTATGAATTATGAAAAAGTTTTAATTTGAATATTCATGTGTAGGTTACTGTGCCGTCAATGGCATCTGTATTCAACGAGTATGCTCTAAAGAGTCAGTATGACACAAGCATCTATCTTCAGGTTAGCTTTGCTTTCACTAATACTCCTCACGTTAGAGTACATAACATAGCTCAAGCTTTTGGTGATGTCAAATTCAAGGATTATGGTCTTCTACTTCTATCATTGAACCATTTTTTCTATTGCAGAATTTATTTCTCTATGGTTATGGTGCGATATTCAACTTTCTAGGAATATTAGGAACGGTAATATATAAAGGTATGTGCATTCTTATATGTTTAACCCTTGAAAAATCCTGTTAGGTAAAATCCTTAAAACTCACCCTGGGCATTCGAGGGCTACTTAAAACTTGAAGATGCATTAACTGAGCAATCTATCATGATACTGATTACTGAGCAGGTCCTGACAGCTTTGACATCCTACAAGGACATTCTAAAGCTACCATGTTTCTTATACTCAACAACGCAGCACAAGGGATTCTATCCTCCTTTTTCTTCAAATATGCTGGTATTTTCTTTTTATTTATTAATTTGCTTCTTTGTATTTGGATGCTTATTTAGCATATCCGAAGATTGTTATTAATTGATATTTAGTTATCTTCATATTTTTGATGCTTTTTAGATACAATATTGAAGAAATATTCATCAACAGTTGCTACGATATTTACTGGCATAGCATCTGCAGCACTCTTTGGACATGTTATAACTATGAACTTCCTTCTTGGAATTTCTATAGTTTTCATTTCAATGCATCAGGTAAAAAACACATGAACCATTGATTCCCGTCTAATTAAGTTTTGAATCATTTTATATATATATATATATATATATAGTTCTTTTCACCACTTGCCAAAGCGAGAGATGAGCAACAACAAAACGGGAACCTAGAATTAAGCAATGCAAAGGATATTCACAGGTTTCATTCTTTATCATTTAGTCATTTACTGTGTTTATTCAAATCTTCTTTAAGCATGTTTAATATTATTTTTTCTTCAGGGCTAATAATGACTCATTCATCAACATGACAGCAGGAGCAAATGAAGAGGTGAAGACTAAATTTACAAACACACTTCTTATATTTTCCCAAACTTAACTCATTATTAATGTTTATTGTCTTTATGTCTCTATGTCTGTTCTATTCAGGCTAGTCATCGCGGTGATTCAGACGACAGAACTCCACTTCTTCCCAGATGAGAGAAGTTTCTTAAAGAGTAAGGTAACTGTTTCTCTCCAAACTTCATCATATTACCTTTCAAGCTCCCAATTTAGATTAATACCTAACCTGAGTGTTATTAATATACAGAATCGTCTACTTCTGCACCTTGTCCTTGCAGGATTTATGTTCTGAAGAATTATTTTGGCCAACAAGATTCTAGAAATTAAGTGTTTTCAGTCGCAGAGCAGAGGATACAGTGAAGCAAACTTCATGACAGCTTTAAGATAAGAGTGAACAAACTTGGTAAGTGATATAATTTATTTTGGATAAATATATAATATTGTATTCTTTTTTTTTCTTTCAATATTGTATCTGTTAACTTTTATATAACAACACATGAAACAGAAACCATTATTATTACACATAAAAATCAAGTTTACTGAACTGGAACAGCTGTTGTTAAAGTTGACCTCAACAATGGTTGAAGAGCTTTAACCACAATACTCATGTTTGGTCTAAACTCTGATTCATATTGCACACACAATGCTGCTACTGCTGCTAGCTGAATCACAAGGAACAAAAAAAATGGTGTCAACACACATTTCATACTTAGCTTCAAAAGATTTAAATTTTAATACCTTTGCAACAGCTTTAGGAGGATAATTTCCATTCAGTTTTGGATCAACACATTGCTTCACTTTATCTTCACTTAACCTCGGAGTAGCCTAAAGTCATATACCAAAACACCAAGAACATTCAGTAAAACTTGACTAATCCTCATAAACTAGTCATGGGCAAAATAACCTACCCGAAACACCCGATCCGAACTCGATTCTAAAAACACTTTCGAATCCGAATCCGAAAAATTATTTCATTGGATGCTAGACTCGTAAACCCAAAAATCCGTACTCGAATCCGAAAATGTGAAAGTTTAGTTTTTTTTTTAAAATTGAACCATTATTTTTCCAGTATTTCTTTACCCGAACCCGATCCATACTCAAATCCAAACCAAATCCGACAAAGTTATTCCATTGGGTACTAAACTCCTAAACCCGATATATCCGAACCGACATGTTTACCCGAATGTCCAACACTATCAAAAACTACAAAACAGAGATTAAATAGTTACCCAAGTCACAAGACTTTGTTGACCACGAGGCATTGTATGATCAACTGGTTTCCTACCAGTCAAAAGCTCCAAAAGCACTACACCAAAACTATAAACATCACTCTTCTGTGTTAGTTGACCAGTCATAGCATACCTACAACAACCAAAAAAAGTCTTAAGTTAACAATCTTTTTACTTCCCCATAAATCAGGACCGGTCCAGAGGATAGATCACATAGACAGTCATCTTAAGCATCCAGTAGTTTATGAGAATTTTTTATACATTTTAAGATATGTTTAAACATATTTTAAATTTAAAATTTTTTTGTCTAAATCATCCAAAATATTCATGAATAATTGGACCGGCTCTGCCCATGGTCAGTTCTTGTTTTAAGAAGAGCATTTCATTACTCTGGTGCATGGTAGCCAAAGGTTCCCAAGACTCTAGTCGAATGAAGCCGAGCAGCCATATCCGGAGATTGATTTGATAGATTAAAATCAGCAATCTTAGCTTTAAAATCATCAAAGAGAAGCACGTTACTAGATCGAATATCTCGGTGTATTACACTAGGTTGAACTTTCTCATGTAAATATTCAAGTCCTTTAGCTGCATCAACTGCGATTTTAACTCGTTGAATCCAATCAAGTGTTGGACCTGGTTGAGCTCCTTTTACTCCTTTTCTACCATGTAATATATCATGTAAAGATCCCATTGTAGCAAACTCATATGCAAGAATACGAACATTTCCTTCAACACAATACCCAAATAACTCAAGAAAGTTATCGTGTTTCAGCTTCGAAACCCTTGAGACTTGAGTCAAGAACTCAATATTTGATTCGGGTTCAGCTGAATTATCAAGCTTCTTTACAGCTACAGCTTTGCCATTATTTAAAGTTGCATAGTAAGCTCTTCCATAAGATCCTTCACCAATCAAAGCTTTTGATCCAAAGTTATCAGTTTTATCTTTTAGCTCAGTCAATGACAGAGCAGGTACATCTATAGATGGTGGCTCCTTCAAAGCATTAGGCTTTAGAGCAACAGGTGGTCTTTTATTTTGATACCCTTCAATACAACAAATCAAAAACAAAAAAAATATCGAATTTTCATATAATATAAGATGTGGGCAAGAATGATGTCGTCTCCAAGTTAAAGAGAGTGAAACAACCGTCTAAAACTTCTATATATTTTTATATAACTATTTCGTTTAACTATATTTCTATCTAAATATAACTATTTAGTTTAACTATTTTTCTATTTAAATATTTATATATTTATTATATATAAATATATATTTTTACGTTTAACTATTATTCTATATAAATAAATAATATTAATATATTTTGTATATAAAACCACAAAAAAAATTATTAAATAGTAAATTATTTTTTGAATGTAAATAATTTAAGTTTTGAATTGAATTTGATTTTATATAGAAAACTATGTTTATTTTTTCTGATATATATTGGAAAAATCTTTATTTTTATTTTTAATTTTATTTTAGGGCCTCCTAAATCTCATATACATCTACGAGTAGAAGAGAATTACCGTAATAATTATGGTGATTAGGGCTTTCCAAGTATTCATTTTGAGAAGAATGAAAAGGTTCTTCAACGTGACAAGCACAACACAACCACCTTCGCATCTTATCTCTTTTGCCTATATATAGATCATCTACAGCTCTTGGCTTATCCATCCTTACAAAATGAGCTGGTGAACGATCATTAGCCTGCAATTTCATGATCATCATTGTCAGCAATTAGTCAATTACAACAACATATATATATATCAACCAATCTAAACATAGTCAAAGTAAGTTATGTCGGAACAACATAAAATATTTGGACATTTCTAAAGATTAAAACGTGACATAACAAATTCAAGATTTAGCTTAAAGTTAAAACCTTTATAAAAACCCAAGATTATATAAAACTCTTACCACTTGACCACGATGACCATAATCAGAATCCATCGGATACATGGATATTAAGAAATTTTTGGCAAATGTATGAACAAGGAAGAGACGTAAGGTAGGTTGGTTGAGCTCCTGGAGATAAAATTCAAAGAACTCAAAAAAGATTATAAAAAACAGAGATAAAGAGAGGGGAATGATTAATAATAAACAAACATTTATCACCCAAAAATAAAAACAATAAAACCCAAATTTAGTTATTATAATAATTAAAGACAAAGGGTGTTTTACCTGTTCTGTGATTAATTAATTAATAGAAGTAATAAAAGATTGGTTTTATAGTTGTGTTTTTTTTTTTAATTTGGGTTTAAGAGATTGAAGAAGAGAGAAATAGAAGGAATTGATTTTATATAAATGGAGAAGACAGTGAAGCACACGCTCTTTGGGACAAAGCTTTTACATAAATATATTTTGTTTTTTTTCAAAGATTTTAT
The DNA here is from genome assembly GCA_000411055.1 of Leavenworthia alabamica. Taxonomy (NCBI): domain Eukaryota; kingdom Viridiplantae; phylum Streptophyta; class Magnoliopsida; order Brassicales; family Brassicaceae; genus Leavenworthia; species Leavenworthia alabamica. The sequence continues at coordinate 20,163 of KE158279.1, forward strand.
TTCTGATTCTGATATTTAAAATAATAATAATAATGTTAATACTTAGTTCTTAAAGTAATCTAAAACTACAATTAAATAAAATGTTGAAAATGTTTAATATTTTTAACTTAATATATATATATATATTTAAGTAAGGCCATTTCTATGATATTTGGATCCTTATGTATATTTATATTATCTGAAAAATACATATATGTATTTGGATTTTTATATTTTTAAAAAACCTTATATATATATTTGGATATGTATATATCTTAGAAAATTAGATATTTGTCAAAATATAATATTTTTGTTTGTTTTTTTGTTATATATATATATATATTCTATATGTTTCACAGAGAAATAAAGATTTTAAACACTTCATATGAAATTTATTGAATAGCGAATGTAAATGCCAAAAAAAAATCAAATGTTTTTAGTTTGCATTTATTTGTTAATTACAGTTGAGGCTTTGAATTCGTCCTTACAGCACATAAATGCCTAAAGAGGCCCACAAAAGCCCAATATAAGTTTTTTTTTATATATTATCGCACGTTTCACGTGTATGTTTTTAAATTCTTTTTTTCTTGTAATAGTCAACTAATTTTTGTTTATTAGTAATTTATTTGATTTATTACCCTCTATTTATTTTTAATTAATTTTCATATTACACTGTGGAAACAAATCTATATTTTTCAATAAATAAATGAATATTACAAATGTCTTTAACTCTTTATTAATAACAATAAGAGCAATCCATTTATTGTTTTTTTTCCGGGCAAAAAATAAAAAATAAACAAAAATATCTCCCAATTTATTTAAAAATTAAAAAATATACTTAAATACTCCATGTTTGTATGAAAAAAAAAAAGACTCACCTTGACTTTACTCTCTGAATCTTCTGATCCATTATTTCACAGAGATTCAAAGCTTCTGAGTTTGTTTTCTCCTATTTCATAAACAAAAATGGTGTGTTTGAGTTTAAAAGAGATGAAGAATAAAAAGACACTGATTGGTCTTGGATTAGGACAGATCTTATCACTTATCTCTACTTGTCTTTCATTTACATCATCTGAGATCGCCAGAAAAGGTTTTTTTTTTTCCATTTATTTATTTATACAGTTCATTCGTTAACTTACATAAATTAAAAAAAAATCTTTAAAACAGGGATTAATGCTCCAACATCACAATCTTTTCTGGGTTATTTATCACTTACAATTATCTATGGAAGTATTATGATCTATCATAGATCCACAATTCAAGTCAGTATATTATTATTATTAATATTTTTTTTTTGTAAACTCTGAGTTTTGAGTTTTTTATTATAGGTGAAATGGTATAATTATTTGCTTCTTGCTTTAGTTGATGTTGAAGCTAACTTTCTTGGTGAGTGTTTTATCTGTTTTAACTCATCCTAGATAAACGGATTGTTCGGATTAAACGGATCGGGTTATTCGGTAACGGTAATCAGATTGTTTGGAAATTTTGAAATTCACCGAATAAACTAGTTGGAATAAACCGAAAAAATCGAAAAAAAATCTTGGATTAATCGGTTCGGATCATGATTTAATCGGATTAGATCCATACAAAAAAAATCGGATTAATCGGATCAAAAATTATTTATTCGATTTATTCTATAAAAATTAAATAATTTTAACTCAAAAATTAAATTTTAATATGAATAATCCGAAAAAACTGAATAAATTAATTATTTTAATCCCATCTGATCCGAAATCCGAATTAAAAATAAAATTGAACCTAATAATTTATTCACCCATATCCGATAAACCTGAATCCGATCTATTTTGGATTTTACCGATCCGATCCGTTTGCCCCGGGGCTAGATTTAACAACTGATCTGATCCTTGTCTTAATGCTTTTTTTTTTCAGTGGTGAAAGCTTATCAACACACATCAATGACAAGTGTGATGTTAATAGATTGTTGGGCTATACCTTGTGTTATGGTCTTAACTTGGATTTTTCTTAAAACTAGATATAAATTAATGAAGATCATTGGTGTTATTATTTGTATTGTTGGTGTTATCATGGTTGTTTTTTCTGATGTTCATGCTGGTGATAGAGCTGGTACTTGAATCATCAGAACATATCTACTAGTAAACACTCTTGTCTAGTTTCATGAAGCATGTGTATGTTTGGTTTTAGGTGGAAGTGATCCTATAAAAGGAGATGTTCTTGTATTAGCTGGAGCATCTTTATATGCTGTTAGTAATGTTAGTGAGGTAAGTAACTGTTCTTCGGACACAACTTAGTAATCTAGAAAACTAAGTCTTACTTGTTTCTTTGTTGCTTTGTTGTTCTAGGAGTTTCTTGTGACGAATGCAGACAGAATTGAGCTTTTATCCTTTATAGGCCTTTTTGGTGCTATTATTGGTGCTATTCAGATGTATCCTTCAAACTTAGTTAGCTTTGAGCATTCGGTTTAAACGGTTTGGTTTTTTGGTTTGTTTGGTTTTTAAAATTTACTTTCGAATTGAAACCAAATACAATATCGGTTTATTCTAATTGAATCTGATTAACTAAAATAAACCGAATAAATTTGAAAATGCATCTTTCGGTTCAGTTGATTCGGGTTTTCTAGTTTATTCGGGTTAATTTATACCGAATAACCCGTCTAACCTGAACTGGACCGAACTAGAATTAAAAATGTTCCGATCGATATACTCATTTAAAACCAAATAACCCAAAACCGATCTAATTCAGTNGATCATTTTCATCTACCAAAAGGTATATTATACTCCTTAACATATCTACAGACTCATATTTGAACGCAGTTCACTTATAGCTATTCACTGGTCAACTGAAACTGTAAGTTTACAAACTTCATTAAACCTCCACAAACTTCAAAAACTCCTAAAACTATTCTTGTTTCAGGTCTTACCTTACCTTGGAATTGCACTTGCGATATTTCTCTTTTACTCATTAACTACACTCTTACTCAAGGTATGTAATAAAAACATATATCATATGATCATAAACTCAGTTCACTCTTTGTTTATGTTTCTGAAACTGTTAACATTTTTGATCACTTAGACTAATGGTTCAACAATGTTCACTCTCTCATTGCTTACATCAGACATGTGGGCTGTTTTGATCCGTACTTTTGGGTACCATGAAAAGGTTTGCTCACTTTATTACATCAAACATTAGGAAACTCTTACACTACCCAAATTCGAAAAATTATTTTATTGGGTGATATAGTCCTAAATAAGAAAATTCGTATTTGAATCCAAATCCGTTGGTTAAAACCCGAAATCTAATTATATATAAATAATTAAATTATTTTAAAAGTTTTAGTTATACCCAAACGCCCAGCCCTAACTCTTATAGTTTCTATGTAATGATCAATGTATATGTTTGTGTAATGTTAATGTCAGGTTGATTGGCTTTACTTCTTGGCTTTTGTTACTACAGCTACTGGACTTGTTATATACTCAATGTACAGTCTTTTTCTAACCTTGTCTGCACACATGGCTTCATCAATGGACTTATTCTTCATTCTTTCTTTTTTTTCGGTTTTCGATGTTTCTTAGGAAGGAGAAAGATCATGAGGAAGATAGAACTGGAGAAGTGGTTGATGAGGAGGCTGCACGGAGGAAGTTGTTAGATGAGGATGATGAGTTAGGATTCTAATTACAATGGTTTTGGTTAATGTCACTGGTAACTATATATAAAGTAAATTAAGAGATAAAAGACTTTATTTGATATTATTTGTAACAATAAAACAAAATACAGTTTGTAAGAAGTAATTTTGTCGGGTTCGGGTAAAACACAATCGAGTTTGGATATTTCGAATTTAAGATTCTATTACTCAATGGAATAATTTATGATTCACATCCAAAACAGAGTATCATTTTTCCAACATCAAACACAAACAGTGTCCTTCACGACTTTAATCTCACAGTTCAATGAAGCTTTAGGAAAAAGCAAACGATCTTTCATTAGACTATCATCCACTGTTTTACAATAAACCCTAACCATTTGAAGAGAAGCTAATTTCTCCAAGAAACACTTCATTTGATCAAGTTCTTGATAAGTTCCTTTATAGCCTCTGATCTCTAAAGCCTTCATTGTAGATGATGACAAAGAAACATACACATCATCCCAAGAAAAGTAGATACAACTCCTAAGGGTGGGCTCTGATATTAGGAGTTAATGGGCTTAACTTTTTTAGGCCTTAAACATTTTTACTATAAATATGGGTTTTAAAAAAAAAAAAGAAAATTAAATAATATATAAATGAGCTGGAGGGATGGGGTCGTTTTGGCTTGCTACGGTTCAGTCTCACAAAGCAAAACGCTGATTTGTTTTTTAAAATCTCCATTTCTTCTCAATTCTGTTACCGTCACCGTCACCGTCCACCTTCGTTTGACTCATATTCAACGTTTATCTTCTCCGATCTAACTCACCGTCGTTCACCGTATGATGGACGCCGTTAACGATTCATTTTCGCCGGGATCTTCTCGTCCTTCGTCGTCGACGTTTTCCCGAGAAGATTGCTGGAGCGAGGAAGCAACCTTCACGCTCATCCAAGCCTGGGGTAATCTTTACATCGAGCTTAACCGAGGTAATCTCCGTCAAAAGCATTGGCAAGAGGTGGCTAACGCCGTTAACAACCGTCACTTCAATCGCACCGATGTTCAGTGTAAGAATCGGATCGATACATTGAAGAAGAAGTACAAAGTCGAGAAGGCTAGGGTTTCGGAATCCAATCCCGGAGCTTACATCAGCTCTTGGCCATTCTTCTCCGCACTTGATAACCTTCTCCGTGAAACCTTTCCGACGTCTAGTACTCCTGATAACAACCATAGGCTATCACTACCGATGCCGACAGTTCCAATTCCGGTCGCTCCACGATCGTCAATCCCAAGGCGTCC
>KE158280.1:0-21412 GCA_000411055.1 Leavenworthia alabamica
TATATTAATAATTATATTTTTTGTTTATAATATAGAATTATTAATAACTACATATTAGTAGATGTATTATATTTCACAGATTTTTAGGATGAAAAATTATAATTTTGATAGTCACAATAAATTATTTTAATTAAAATAAATAAAATTTAAATAAATATATACAAATAATATAACAGCACAAATTCACAAGCTCACCAAGCACTTGACAACATTGACCAATTGCTTTAGTCCCATCAACTCTAGCTTGCTTCACTAGTAGTCTCATATACCCTTGTGATGAAACTATACAGCCCAATCTCAAGGCTCTTAGATGCCACACAATGACCCAAATTGACAAGCCCTTTTGCCTAATATCATAACCCCAACGACAAGTCTCAAGCTATATGAGTTATATATAACCGGGAATTTGGTTTAGTTTGTTTTTTTTATTAAATTGGGATTTAATTTTGCTAAACTTTTATTCAACTTTGCTAAGCTATTGTGAAATTTAGATGATTATGGAATCATTTGGGTAATTGCCCAAACAAAAACTGAAAATTATTAAATATTCTAGGCCTAACAAGGGAAAAAGTTTTGTTTATGGATTAAGGCCATTACTATTCATATTTTAACAATTTCTTAAATAATATATACTTGATACCAAAAATAAAATAAAATTAAAAAAATATAGAGAAATTCTCTCTAACACTATCAAATGTAGTTTTCTAGACAAAATTATATTAATTTTTTATTTGGACATAAATATCATTTTTATTAAAAATTAGAATTTTTTTATGAAAAATATATTTTTATTTAAGATTACGGTTTAATATTTAATATTTGGGTTTAGTATTTATTATTTAGGGGTTAAAGTTTAATATTTATGGTTGTGATTTAATATTTAGTATTGGGGTTTAGTATTTATTGTTTAGGGTTTTGCATTTTTGATTTAGAGATTAAAATTTAGTATTTAAGTTTATGGTTTAGTATATAATGTTTGAGTTTAGTGTTTATTGTTTAAAATTTATATAATTTTACTAAAATAAAATCTATTTAATTAAATTATTAAATGGTAATTTTTGTCCTAAATTAATTTTAATGATATTTATGAAATATAAACTAAATTTAGTGGTGTTTAAGAGAATTGTCCAAAAATATATCAGAATAAAAAAAAACACTTCATTTTGTAAATAATTGAAAATCTTTAAAAAAAAACACACACACAACACTATTTTCTTTAACCATTAACCCCTACTAAAACAAGAATCCAAACCCTAGAAAAAACATAATATATGAAAATGATTTATTTAATAATAAATAAACTACAACAAAGCACCAGTATTGATGAAGTTGACACTACTATTCCAAGCTTCTATCCCAGAATCAATCTGATCAACATGATCACTTCCTCCTCCTCCCATGTTCATCTGCCATGGGAATCCCCACAAGACCTTGTTTGGATCACTTCCTCCTATCTCCTCCAAACCGCTACCACCATTTCCAAACGCATAACCAGCGTTAGCGTTAGCGTTTTCCATCTGCTGGCTTGTGGTTCCAAACACACCCATCTGAGACTGAGAGTTTCCAAATTCAGAAGGAAACCCTAGATGTGAAGAAAACCCTAGAGGTTGCTTGTTCAACAAGGCAAATGCTAAACCAAGCTCCATCTGTTCATTGTTAATGTTATTATTATTATTATAACCACCGAAACTCATTACCGGGAATGTCTTGCCGTCGTTGGTTATTGTCGGTTCAGGAGTTGTTCTAAGGCTTTTAGTAACGGAAGAGGAACGTTTGTGTTTCCGGTAATTAGCTCCACCGACAGGGATGTTTCTTAAAATGCCACCTTTAGTCCAATATCTCCGACAAGATTTACAGAAGTAACGAGGTTGAGAAAGACTGTAGTTGTTGTAGTAACAGAACTTTGTGTTGGTAGAGTCACAACGAGGACATCTCAGTGACTGCTCCGGTGGAGCTGGTCTCATTGCCGATGATGGTTTCTTGTGGTTATGATAATCTTGTGATGAACATGAAGATACTCCCATCACATTCTGTATAAGATTCAAATTTAAAATGAACATTAAAACTCATTTCATAACAAAGTAAGTAATCAGTAAAATGTGATGTTGATTAGTACCTGGTGCACTGAAGAATACTCCATCTCGACTAAGTTGTTTGATAGAGAAGTTTCTTTAGAATGTAAAAGAGATAAAGATAAAGAAAGAAGAGATAGGGAGAGTGGAGATAAAGGCAAAGCCAAGCATCTTGTCTCTCTATATATAGAAAAGAATGTGGGAATAGATAATTAATTTGGTGGCTTCTTCAGATATTTTATTATTTCATTTTAATTTTACAATTCATATTGATGAGTTCAGATAACAATTATCCGGATTTGTCTGGATATCAAGATCTGAAATATATAATTTTTAAGGTTATATGGATCCGTAATTGGATATCCAGATCCGTTTAGATATTCGGAGTTGGATATCCGAATTTTCATATTCTTTTTGATATCTAGGAGTGGATATCCGATATCCGAATTCATAGTACGAAACCAGATATCTAGATCCATGTACGGATATTCAGATCCATTAAAAAATAAACGAATATGAGAAAAATTACGGGTACATGAACTACACCATTTATCCATAATTTTATACATAAATCCATATTTTTAATTTTTAATTAGAAAGAAATAATAAGAATTTAAGTATAAAAATATGGATTGATGGTCTAGTTCACATCTCATGCCATTGAATATATTATTATTTATATACTTATAAGTACATAAATATAGGATTATTTGTTTGGGTACTAGTTCATATATGAAATTTTAAATTTTAAAAAAATCAAATGGAATTTAAATCCGACCAATGAATGGAATAAATAATACAGAAAAAATACTATTAAATGTTAATTAAGAATATTTTCTTAACAAAAACATTATCCTAAAAAGTAAGAACATAACCATTAGTTACCTTAACATTTCAAATACGAAACATGAATTGTTTTCTCTGAATCAGATTTTTATTTTTTTAATTAGTCTCTTTATCGGGTTTGAATGTGAAATATAATCTTTATTATACATTTGGCGTCTGCGAGTCACCTAGTGGCCGTACTATGATGGATCAGAATTGGTTGTTTGTACGACGACCATTCTCAGGCTCCCATTTCCATGTGTTCAACACTTCTGCTCTGTCACATTCTCTTCCCTTGAGTTGTCGTCACCAAGTGAGGACCCACCATACTTTTTATGGGTCCCACCTCTCACTAGCTTTGAGAATTTGACCCGTATCCCATGGGCCCCACAGATTTTAATCCGGTGTGGAACGGATTTGGTTAAACGTTTTTAAGATCATATTTTAACGGGTTTTGTAGAACAGATCAAATTTATCTGCGTTTTTTTATATCCGCCAAACTTTTTTTAATTATTATATGTTCTATATTTTTTTATTTTTTCAAAATTTTTTTAATTTTTGCTTTTATACAATTTTACCTTATATATTTATGCGAGTTATATAGATTTTTTTATAGGTTATACGATTTTTTTACAAATTTTTTTGCATATTAGTTGCAATTTAAATAGATGTTTGTGAAATTTGCAATTTTTGCGGAGTGGATTGAATGTCGAAATTTTTATAAATATCTGCAATATTTTTGTGAGATGAAACGGATCGATCCGCTTTCCAAAACTACTGCTAAGTAGTAATACTTGTAAGTTATATTATTTTCTTTTACCCTAATTGATTAATTAAAAGTAAAAGAAATATTATCTTGTTGCAATTTGTAATACTAGTCTCCAAAATGTTGTATAATAATATAATACAATTAGTTGAGATTAATCATATTTTTGGGCCACATTTGTTCTTTGAGAACTCGAGGTCCACAAATATCTGTGTCTACCGCACATGGTTCATGACTTTTGCTTTTATTTCAAAAAATTGGTTTTTTAAAATTTAAATTGTGATTGTCGGATTTTTGGATTAGATGTATCCACGTTTAATGGACCATCACGGTTCAATTGGTTTTAATTTTAATTTGATTGAAAAATTAAGACATATATATATATCTCGAAGGGAACAAATGATACTGTGACCATGTAAAAGCAGATATTTGGCTGGACAACGTGAAGCCCATGATAACCCTAATAGTTAAAGTTAAGAGAGACACAAAACATCGATTTCGTAAAAAGTGTCTTCTTACATACCAAGACCAAGATTTGGTCTAAAAGACATAAATAACTTACATAATACATAAATACACATAATATTATTTGCATAAATACATGCGTTTCTTTTCATTATTATTTAATCATAGTATAATATAATATTATATATGACCTAGATAATAGTATTGGTTTAGGGCGTATTTAGTATCGTAGCTATTTTAACACACTCTTCCCCAAACTGATCTGTATGAAATATTATTGGGATTATATATAATATATAACGATACTAATGTTATCATGTTTATTTGATTGGTTATTGTGTTTACGATCTATGCAACCGAGTAGATAAATTTGAGTACATATATTTTGATATATAATAATATAAAATATATAATTGAGTTTGTTAATATTTTCAAATACTTTTGAGATTAAAGATGAATAAATGTGCATGTGAATTGTAATTTAAAATTTATTTTTAATTTCCACGTAGAAGTAAGGCAAATAATGTTATTATCATCCCATCAGTTTCTACGACTAAAATAGGTGATTCATAAATAATGATTGGTATCCAAGTAAATAATGATCATATCTCTTTTGAGTCATTAATTATTAATTATATATAATAGAATATATGTAAATAAGACCATCTTTATTTCGAATTCACCTTTAAATTCTATTTTAAAAATCAATCTTATTCATTATAAAATAGAAAACTTCAATATTCACTACATATTTGATATCTTTTATTTTGAATATACACTAAAATTGAGTTCTTCATTTTTGGTGTTGAGAAAAAATAGGATTGGAAAAAAACTAAACTTCAAAATAGAAATATTCCATTTTAAAATAAAAATGAAAAGATAGGTTGGAGATGTCATAACACTTATTTCATTTCATTAAATTGTGGTTTTAGAATATATATATTTTTGTTTTAAAATAATCAAAAATTCATTTTAGAAAAAATAATATAATATTCATAACAATAATATTTGTTTCGTTATCTTTAACAAAATTACAATACTATTTTCTTTTTTTGCTATAATGAAATATTTATCATTTGTTGGACTTGAACAAATGAATTGCCTTGAAAATAAAACCCTAAGTTCCCATTATAAAAACCATTATAATTAAAATATTCAATAGAGGAAAGAAACATAGTGATTGAGGATACGCATGTTGAGAACAAAGCATAATAATCTTGAAGAAATCGAGGAGAAATAGACAAAAGTACAGATCCCAGAAGCTTAGAGATTTAAGCATGTGTTCTCACTCAGGTTCCAAACTTAGACCAACCCAACTTTTTTTGTAAGAAAATTCCTTTTTCTTTCTCTATAGTACATATAATAATATAATACTTATTATTTTGTGTTAAAAAAAAGAATAAACATTATTTTATTTATTTGTCATGTAATAACAAAATCTATAATAATTATGGTAGTATTAAGGCGCAAATTCCAAAGCGACTAGTAGCATATATTCTTACCTCAATCGTCAAGCAAAGCATCAAACGACTAGATTCTCTAGCGTTTTTGTTTCACTTTCCTGACATTGTATTTTTTTTAATTTGACTGGTTTAAACGCAGCGGGTGTGGTTGAGATTACGGAACTTTACAGAAGCGAATGGTTGAGATTTTAAGCATTACAAAATGGTTTAAATGACTGGTTTAACAACTAAAAAAACTGGAGCGTTTGCAACAAATTTGTAAGTGGTTGACCAGCGGATAAAATAACGGTTAAATTAAAAATCACTAAAAATATATAATATATAATACTAATAAACTATAAACTTACTATTATTATAAAAATATAAATGGTTCATAAAATATTATAAAAATAAAATAATTAAAAACTAATTAATTTTAATTGAATTATAATCATCATTAGTATTCTCTAGACTAATGGGTATTTTTTCCTTATATCCAAAATTTGTTTCACTAAATAAGCCCAATAAAAATGAATAGATTTGGCCCAAATACCTAATATATCTCTTTTGGTTTATCGGTTTGGACTAAGAAAATATACAACCCAATTATTTGTAGTGTGTATTTTGGATCTGATTGAGCAAACCTGGTTCGATTTGAGATTCAATTTGGTTATTTTAGTTTCCAGAGAACAAAATTGAATCTCAGATCAAACCAGGAACTGAGATTAGGAACACAAACACAAAGAGCAAGTCAAATCTTTATGACATGAGATTCTAAATCTTACAATACACACATAACGAGTTAAGCCTGAACAAAAGGGTATCTAGCAACATAAAATTCTCTAACACAAGAAGCTCCATCTCTAGCTAATATACCTTCTAAATCTCCTATAATCCTAGCCAACCATATCTCCAAGTTTCTCTGAACATCTTTCAAATTGTTCTTTATCAAATCCGACGATCTTCGTATATTCATCTTAACTTGATTCAACTGATCTCCTTCATTACTACTCCTACTGATTTCACTCTCCAACAAAACTAGCTTCTGTCCTGTCTCCGAAGCTCGTTGCTGAAGTCTAAAACAATCAAGTAAAAACTCTGTTTGTCTTTGTGTTCTAAACTCACTTCCTAATGTTACATCACAAGGATCACTACTCTGCTGTTATACAACACAACAAAATTAAGATCTTTTTATAAGTAATGAAACTTAAGAAATGTGAATAAAACTAACCATTCTTCTACATAGTTCATCAATCTTCCCTGTAAGTGATTGATACCTCTTTGTTTGTTTCCTCAATAAACATGGAGCTTTTGAATTTTCATTATTACCACAAATTTTTTCAAGATTTTGTAATTCTTCTTCAAGTAATCTTAATTTTGCAGAAACACCCTTAGCTTCACTATCAATCTTCCATGGTGATTCCCTTCTAATCAACATCAAAACTAAGTTATAATCATCATCATCATCATCAATACAATGTTTATTACCTTGGCACAAATTGCTTCATACGATACAGTGATTCCAAAGATTCAGATTCTACATCCTATCAAAAGAGAATTCAAAACTCTACATTATCAAGAATTCAAAAACTGAGAAGCTTAAGAAATCGAAAAACCTGGAAAGGATTAGTGTTAGATTCAGTCCAGAACTCATAAGCTGTGTTGGAAGAAGATACAGTGAGATGATGATTATGATCTACAGCTTCATCTTCTTCATCTAGACCTGTTCTTCTAGATATAAACCTAATCATTTCATCTCTTTCACTTACTTCTTTTTCTAATTCATTAATCTTATTCATAAACTCTTCTCTTTCTTCTTCAATTTCATGAATCCTATTCAACAATCGTTTCTCTTCTTCTTGCCATGCGTTTCTGTGACTAGCGAAGATCTCTACAACACGAGCGTTAGCTTTTGAATCTTCAACGCGCCTAGATTTCATTTGACGGACTTGATCTTCAGCTGATGTGAGTCGTTGTTTTAGGTCTTTGATTTCTGATGTTAATTTTGGGATTAGAGAGATTGAGTTGGTTGGGAGATGAGCTAACATTAATGAGAAGCTTAAACCTAGAAATGATTTTGATAGTTTCTTCAATTCATGCTCTTCTTGTTCTTCAATGACTGGTTTGATTCTCAATCTCTCTTCTTCTTCAGCTTCAGGAACAGTCGCCATTGTTGTGAGCTAGAGAGATTACTTAGAAATAAACAATATTTATTTTTTGGACCTTTTTTTGTTAGAAAAGAAAGGTCACTTTTAATGTATTCACATGTACAAATAATAATAATATTACTAATATATTTATTTTAAAAATAATAAAAAAGTTGATGTGATTAGGATATAAATCACATCAAAGTTTAAATCTGATATTGACAGAGATTGTAATAATATCTTTGTATAATAATATTACATATGTGTTTCTAATGTTTTATTTTTTCACATATATTAAAAAAAAATTTAACTATAAATTAATTTATAGTATATTTTGATGGAAAAAGAAAATATAAATTATTAACAGAATGTATATATAGAGAAACGTAAACTAAATCTTACTATATTTTTTTAATTTACAAAATCAATTTTTTGAAAAATAAAAAATTGAAATGTATACAATACCAACAAATACATTCAATTTAATGTATAAATATTTATATCACATTTTGTAGAAAATAATATAAATTTATTATAACTTGGATTAAGGTTAATTACGAGCACAATATGGTGCTACAGACAATATTTACTAGTCTGACTATTTATGAATATCTAATAGATATACATATAATTGGAATTGGGAAAAATGTTATAAAAATTCTCAATTCTAATATGTTGATTTTAAAAGTAAATATTTATTTGATTTGGTCATTTAAGATATACTGTTATATTTATGGACGAAAAAAATAACGGCTTTAAATTATAATAATATTTATAAAATTAGAATTTATATATTTTGTGTCATTTTATAATAAAACCACAATTGAGTTAAAAGATTTGGTTAATTGTTTTTTGTTTCGAAATAATAGTTATATAAATATTTATGTGTGAATGATGAGTATTGAGTAGTTGTTGTCTGAATTGAATGAGGATCAGAAGATGGACCATGTTAGATAAAGAGAGGCTTCGGCTATTGAATGCAACAAGAAGATGCAAAAGACATAATATCACGGACCCGACCAATCTCCACCTCTCATCTGTCCCTAACCAATTTATTTCTTATATGTATTTTAACTTTAATGTTTTATTTTTGCATGTTGAAGATTATCATAGAATTCTTTAATGATCAAACTGGCTTAATGGATCCACTCATCCAAGCCTGGTTAACAAACACAAGATCCATAATATTTATTCAAACAGGGCCCAAAGGTTTTGAACCATATATAATTACAAACTTAAGTCTTTCAAAAATAATGTTCAAAGCCCAACAACAATTTTACCTGGGCCTGAATGAATTTACCCAAAAATTGTCCCGCTATTATCATTTGGCAAAGATTTTGGAGTCATTCATCTATCACATGGATCGACTTTATGAACCGTTGATTATATCATATAATCAACGGCTAAGATTGAAAGTCAATTAAATTAGATTTTATTTTATTTTATGTACTATATAAGCCACACTGTCAAGCGTATTAGTGGTTTGATCTATGAAGAGACACGTGGCGTTCTCAAGATCTTTTTGGAGAACGTTATCCGTTACGCCGTTACTTATACTGAACACGCAAGGAGGAAGACGGTGACGGCTATGGATGTTGTCTATACGGATTCGGCGGCTAGGAGTTTATTTGTCTTTCTACTTTTTGTTGAAATTTTGAAATTTTCAGAGTTTGGCGTTAAATCTCAAATAAAGCAAAAAAATTAAGGATGTATTTGCAATTTCCTGATGGTAGTATTATCAATTCAGTTGCAATCAAGTTTTAATTTAGAATTCGTCGCAATACTCAAACAACATTGAAGTTAAATTAGAGATTAAAAACCCTAATTTGTAATTCTAAGAGCTTGTGAATTTAGTAACGGCCTTAGTTCCTTCAGATACAGCGTGTTTAGCAAGCTCACCAGGAAGAACAAGTCTAACAGCAGTTTGAATCTCACGAGAAGTAATAGTAGGCTTCTTATTATACCTAGCGAGCTTGGATGATTCCGATGCAAGTTTCTCGAAGATATCATTGATGAAACTGTTCATAATCCCCATGGCTTTGCTGGAGATACCAATATCTGGATGAACTTGTTTTAGTACTTTGAAGATGTAGATCTTGTACGTCTCAACGCTCTTCTTCTTCATTTTCTTCTTCTTATCACCTCCAGCAACAGCTTCTTTGGGAAGCTTTTTACCTGCCTTTGGTGCCTTCTCCGCCGGAGCTTTCTCGGCTTTTGATTTCTCCTCTACTGGTTTCTTCTCGGCGGGTTTCTTCTCTGCTTTCGGCGCCATTGTTTTTGACTATTGTTAGGAAACGAACAAGTTGTTTTTTGAGTGTGATTTGATGATCTTAACTGAGTAAGCTGTGTTTTCAATTTATAGTAGATTGAATAATTGATTTGATTGGTTTATTTGATGTTGACGACGATCCCTGATCTGGGGATATCTTCGTCGTTGGTTATTTTTTTAATCGACGGTTGATAAGAATTTTAATAGACAAGCTGCACAGATCGCTGACTTGTCGATTTGATGTTTGTTTTACGCGCGGCGTTAAAATACCGTTCCCTCTCTACTATATTGTAAGTAGGCTTTTTAAGGCCCATTTTCTTACAGTGGAGACATCTGAACCGCGTTTTAATCAACGCCGCTATTAGACCCGGTCCAGCTGGTTATCCTTCTATTCCTTGTGAATCGGTTTAATTTAATGATTGAACTGAACCGGAATGCCTATTTTATGAATTATGATGCCATTGTTGAAAATTTAAAGTCTGAACACTCTTATATCCACTAGTAAAAATAAATCCATAACCAAATTTATTTTAAAGTATTGTACATAATAAAAACCATCACAATGCACAAATCTCTCATAGATCAAACATATCAAAGACAACATAATTCCAAATACAAATAGTTACAAGTTTCATATACATCAGTCAAAAGAAAACAAAGTATTCTTCTTCTTCTTAGTTAGCACGGCTTTTGAAAACATCAAGTCCCATTTCAGTAGGATCAGTAGCTTGAAGCTGAACTTGAATCCCATCTAACTCTCTCTTAAATCTATCCTTAGAGCTCGCGTAAATCATCTTATCTCTAACTTTTGCAGTATCCGGAGACCTAACAAAAACCCTCATTTTCATAAAACATTAACATATCAAAATGAAGATATAAGTAAATTATAGTACCAAGCAATGAAGAAAATCTTGCTCTTCTGGCAATTCTCTTGAGTAACAAAGTCGAAATCGTAAATAGCATAACGACATTCATTATCAGGAAGACTTGTTGCAAAGTTATCATATGATTGTTCAGGTTCACCAAGTTTCTCTACAATCACTTGCTTGTCTTCAATCTTGTAAACTATGGTTCGAAATGTTCGTTTCGACTTTAGTTCTAAGAATCTTAACTTGCAATCATTATGAACAGCCATTCCAGATGCTGAATTAGCCTATATCAATACACAGAACAACAACACTAATAAGATATACATAGCTCTTCAACACATATCACATGGAAGAGCGAATCTAAGTTAAAACATGATTTAGATTTCAATTGCAACTAAACAAGAGATTGAACAATCGATGATGAAAACATTCAAAAACTCTTTAGAATTAAACCTAAACTCATATGAACTTTAAACACCAGATTCTTCCTGATTTCAAACTAAATAGCGATGAATCACAACAAAAAGTTACGATTACTTCATCGGATCACATAAGAATATTGAATACATAGAAGTTTCATTTATAGATCTAACGAGCGAGAAGCGTTATAGAAAGAGATATAATCCGTGGCTAAGCTAAAACAGATTTGACAGGTCGAAGCTTAGGAGAACAGAGCTGACCATGGCTGATTTCAAACCGAATTCAAAAAATAACTCCTGCTGAACTGAAGAAGAGGAAGAAGCAAAAGAAGATATTTTCTCCGGCCCAATAGAAGAATATGATTTATATGATTACTGTTTCTTTTGCGTTACTTATAAGCTATCCGAATATTTTTTTATATATAAATAAACGTATGTGTTTTCTTTATATCCCTTAATTAAATGGATAACAATAATAATATTTATTTAAATAATAAAAGAAATTATTCCTGACTTTTGATATTACAATATACATTATAGACTAAGTACCTAATAAGTCATATGTCTAAAAGTGAAACGGTGACGTTTCTGAAGACTGCTATTAAAACGACGACGTGTTAAGTATATGAACCAATCGATAGACTATTTGCAGGGAAGAGAGAATTTAGGAAAGAGTTTTTGCTTAGATTGAAGATCTATAAGATAGATTGGATCTGATTTGATTACATCGAAAAAAGAAAACGAAACAGAAAAAAAAAACTAGAAAGAGTAAACAAATCTAAAACCCTAATTTTACAATTTCTTCCCCAAATCTTCAATTCAAGATTCCCAAATCAACCGCTGGTGAATTTGGTTACGGCCTTAGTACCTTCAGAAACAGCATGCTTCGCAAGTTCACCAGGTAGAACAAGTCTTACAGCAGTCTGAATCTCACGAGAAGTAATCGTAGGCTTCTTATTATACCTAGCGAGCTTGGACGATTCCGATGCAAGTTTCTCGAAGATATCATTGATAAAACTGTTCATAATCCCCATGGCTTTGCTAGAGATACCAATATCTGGATGAACTTGTTTCAGTACTTTGAAGATGTAGATCTTGTACGTCTCGACGCTCTTCTTCTTCATTTTCTTCTTCTTATCACCTCCTGCAACAGCTTCTTTAGGAAGCTTTTTACCTGCCTTTGGTTTCTTCTCCGCCGGAGCTTTCTCCTCTACTGGTTTCTTCTCAGCCGGCTTCTTCTCTGCCTTTGGTGCCATTTTTAAAAGATAAGTATTAAAGAAAGTTTCAGAGGACTATCGTGAGATCGAGTTTGTTTGTGGTTTAATTGATACGGTAGCTGATGTATATATACGAAATGAGTTTGATACTGATTGGTTTGGTCTAGCTTCACATGGATTGATGACGTGGAAGTTGTATGCTACCGTTAGATTAGACCTAACCACTGATACAGCGAACGGTTAGGATATGTTTTTAAGAATTTCACTTTTTAATTGGGGCCATAAATAGTGTAAATCATTTATAATAAAAGGCTTAAATGGGCCTAATATGTATTTATTACGGGCCTGGGCCTATTGGAGCATGAATCTAACCCGATTTGATAAAATCGAAAACCCTAGTTTTTGTTCCGTCTTCAAGCTCGTCTGGTTTATCTTTACTTGGAAGGCAAATCGAGAGACGGCGGCGTGGCTGCAACTTCAGTTTAAGTTTTTGAAAAAATGGTGAGAATCAGTGTCCTTAATGATGCTCTTAAGAGCATGTATAATGCAGAGAAGAGAGGAAAGAGACAAGTAATGATAAGGCCTTCTTCTAAAGTCATCATCAAGTTCCTTATTGTGATGCAAAAACATGGTATGGTACAAAAATTACAGTGTTAGGCTTAGTTTACATTCCTATTTATGTTACTAGTCTAAATGATGCTTGTTTCTTAATGTGTTTTTTTAGGTTACATTGGCGAGTTTGAGTATGTCGATGACCACAGATCAGGTAAGATTGTAGTGGAGCTTAATGGAAGACTTAACAAGTGTGGAGTTATTAGTCCACGATTCGATGTTGGTGTTAAGGAGATTGAAGGTTGGACCGCTCGTCTACTTCCTTCTAGACAGGTTAGTCTCAGCAGATAATGTTTTAGAACATTAGGTTTTGACTTAGTGTAATCTTGTTTGGTATCAATCTCTGTGTGCAGTTTGGTTACATTGTTCTGACGACTTCAGCGGGAATCATGGATCATGAAGAAGCTAGGAGAAAAAATGTTGGTGGCAAAGTTCTTGGCTTCTTTTACTGATTCAGCTTCGTGAGAAAATCATCTTTCTTGCCTTAGTGGTTTAAGTGTGGCATGTACTTAGTTTCTCTTGGCTTTTATGTGTTTATGAGAATGTTGAAGTAAAAATATTAGATAATGAAAGTTGATTTTTCTTGAGAGACTTAAAAATAATTTATTAAATTCGAAAAAGTTGAACTGACTTTTTTTCATTGAGATGAAGACATGAATGAATCATTCATTGTCAAGTTGGTCCAGCTCACTGATTTGGAATTTAATGTGATTAATTTAATAAAAGGCCCATAAGGCTTCGTGCCTTTGCTTCTACAGGCCCATTTAAAAGAATCATTTACTACTCCAGTAGCTATCGTGCGCGGTATATCCTATCGTGCACGCGAAGAATAAGAAGAAGTAAAATAGAAGAAGCGGGGGAAATAAATCATTAGATCGGGACTGGCGCATTTTAGCCGTCCGCCATAACCTTGGCTCTTTGCTTCCTCCTCTTCCGATTACACCGGTTTCGTCTCTTTCTCTCTCTCGCTCTCCGGTACATGTTCTCTCATGATCTTTGCTCCTTTTGTTTGATCTTTGAGTTTTTTTTTTTTTTAAATTAGATTCGATGGCTGCTCCACCTGCTAGAGCCAGAGCCGATTACGATTATCTCATAAAGCTTCTTTTGATTGGAGATAGCGGTATCTGAATCTAGAACCTCCTCATTAACATCTAATCATTACTTGGATCCATTGATTCAATTCGTTTTCTATTGAATCGATCTGTTTGACTGTGATCGCTCTTTGTATATAGAGATCTCTGTATAACCTAAATGATTATCTTCTTCTTTTTCGCAGGTGTTGGTAAAAGTTGTCTTCTACTACGTTTCTCTGATGGATCTTTCACTACTAGCTTCATCACCACCATTGGGTTTGTATTCTCTATCAGCTACTGAGAAATTAAACTCACTGATTTTATTTTAATTTTGTTCCTTGAATTCTCATAGATCCTTGTTTTTTTTGCCTTTGATATAGCATTGACTTTAAGATAAGAACGATCGAGCTTGATGGTAAACGTATTAAGCTTCAGATTTGGGATACAGCTGGTCAAGAACGCTTTAGAACTATCACCACTGGTGAGTTATAGCATTCACCTATCCCAATATGAATCAACTTCTTAGATGAGTTCTTTTGTTTCGTTAGCTTATTACCGAGGAGCAATGGGGATTTTGCTGGTGTATGATGTCACAGATGAGTCGTCTTTCAACAGTTAAAAAATCTCCCTCTCCATTACTTACTAGTTTCTACTTTTACACAGAAGATTCATGATTACATTATTGCAGATATTAGGAACTGGATTCGTAATATCGAACAGCATGCTTCAGATAATGTTAACAAGATCTTGGTAGGGAACAAAGCCGACATGGATGAAAGCAAAAGGGTATAGAACAATCACACTACTACCTTTTTTCCCACTTGATGATATAAGAATAACTATAGTATTCTTGAACTCCTCTCATAATGTTCAGGCAGTACCTACAGCAAAAGGTCAGGCTCTTGCTGATGAATACGGAATCAAGTTCTTCGAAACCGTAAGTCTTATACAACTCTCTCTATAGATGCATGTAGATTACTTATGTATATGTGTCTTTATTGTAGAGTGCGAAGACAAACCTAAACGTGGAAGAAGTTTTCTTCTCTATAGGAAGAGACATAAAGCAGAGGCTTTCAGATACTGACTCAAAGCCAGAGGTTAGTAACATCTCTGAGTTGTTTACTTGTATTAAATTGTGAAGGTTGTTTCATGTATTGTTGTCAAAACTTGTAGCCTCCGACAATCAAGATAAGTCAAACTGACCAAGCAAGTGGAGCAGCGGAAGCTACACAGAAGTCTGCATGCTGTGGTTAGAAGTTTTCAATTTTTTTGTTTGTTTTAGTCGAAAACAAAAGTTTGGGGTGAATTGAAAAAAACTAAGATGTCGTTGGGTGCTTCTGTAATTTTCGTTTTATGCCAATATTTCTGATTCGTTCTAATTTAACTTTTATTATTTTTTTTCTCTTGTCTTGCTTGTGAACTTGGCTGAATTGTTTACACTGGTCTCTATTGCTCTCTAAATAGTTACTAGATCCGTATCTAAAAATTGATATTTTAGACTTGGAAATTTTAACGATAGATCCTTCAATATTTTGGACAAATGTTATAAAATACGGTCTATATGTACAGTTTATATACACTATACAATAAGAGATTGGTATAACAAATTTATACACTAACAATAATACAATTGTATATACATTGTATAAATAGTGTATATATAGTATAATTTCTGTATTTTTTAATAAATTTTAATAAAACTGTATGATTAAAATATTGTTATTTCTTTAACACTTTAGTTATCATATTAATTTTTTTTTCTTTTGTTTTGTTTTGATTTTTACTATATTTTAAAATTAATTGTATTATTTATTTATTTTATATTTATATAATTATATATATATATATATCTTATAAAAATATATTCCATATAATTTCCAAACATGTTCAATAACAAGAAAGAGCATCTTCACTTACTTTGGATTCTTTTTCTTTGTAATCTTTAATTTTTTCTTGAGAACAATTTTGACTGTAGAACATAGAAACTTATTATTATTATAAGAAGCCAAACAACCTCTTTGAATATTACCAAAGTAACTTAAAAAGTAGAAACTGTGTCATAATGTGTTCAACATTTGGTGATCAAGTTTAGTTCTTGGGAACTCCAAGCCTTAGTCTAAAGTCTTCTTCCATAAGAGGAAGACCCTCTCGGAGCTTCACCTTTGGTTCCCATCCCAATACCTCTTTAGCCTTTGTTATGTCTGGCTTCCTCTGTCTTGGATCATCTGGTGTGTTCTCCACCATCTTTATCTCTATGTTTGGGTTTATCAGCTGTAACCAAAACCATCAGAACACAAATACATACTCCTAATCAATCTAGAAACCACAGATTCTCACTCACCTCTTTCACTGTCTCAGCCAGTTCCACCATTGTAAACTCACCTGAAAATTAGACAAATAATGAGTTCAAGAGATTGGTTGGTTAGTGTTTAGACTAATGGAGGAATGTTACCTGGGTTACCGATGTTTATGGGACCAGTGTCATCTCCTTCCATGAGACGCATAAGTCCATTAACCATATCAGATACATAACAGAAACTACGAGTCTGTGTTCCTGGTTTCTGAACTGTCAAGGCCTCACCTCTACATATGAATAATCAATCAGGTTATAGCTCTAACTAGGAATAAATCTTTGACATCAAAGGCACTTACCTGAGTGCTTGAGCAATGAAGTTGCTTACAACACGCCCATCATCGATGTTCATTCGTGGACCATAAGTGTTGAAGATTCTAGCAATGCGGATTTCTATAAAGGCCAAACAAACACAAAGATAAGGAATACAAAAACTGTTGAAGGTTAGAGAAACTCAAGATAACAAACACTAACCAATTCCATGTTGCCTGTGGTAATCAAACATCAAGGTTTCAGCGACACGTTTGCCTTCATCGTAACAGCTCCTAACCCCTGTGAATGAAGAAGACATATATGAGATGTGAATTGACATGGTAATGAGAGTATGAGCTTACCAATTGGGTTAACATTTCCCCAATAGCTCTCAGGCTGGGGATGGATAAGAGGATCTCCGTAAACCTCTGAGGTTGAGGTAAGCAAAATCCTGTTTGAATTTAATTTTGTTACAAAGGCGAATATCAAAAGAAGTTAGGAATAAAGAGAGGATCATTTTGCTAAACCTCGCTCCAACACGCTTGGCAAGACCGAGCATGTTCAGTGTGCCAATTACATTGGTTTTGATTGTCTTCACAGGATTATACTTGTAAAAGATTGGAGAAGCAGGACATGCAAGGTGGTAAATCTGATCAACCTCGATCAAAAGTGGCTCTGTGACATCTGTTAAACCCAAAAACCAAACAGAAACAAGGACTAAGTTGATCTTCTTGAGACTTGATATAAGAAAAAAATGAGCCTGTTATATACTTAATAGCAGCAACAAAGACAGAGACCATACCATGACGGATAAGCTCAAATCTCGGATGACCAATCCACTTCTTGAGGTTGTCTTTTGAACCGGTGAAATAGTTATCAGCAACTATCACCTAAGAGAAAATAAAAGATATGAAACATCAAACTATGCGAGAATACATTATAATGTATAGTATCAAGTCATATGTATACAAACCTCATTCTTTTCGTTTTCCATCAGCTTATCAACAAGGTGAGAGCCAATGAATCCAGCTCCTCCTGAGATCAAAATCCTCATATTGGACTGTACAAATGAGACAAAAGTAAAGACCTTTAACACATCTTCTTATAAACACAAATCAAAGTTATCAACCAAATGCAGAACACACAAAAACATAGTACAACATTTCAATTAAACTTAACAAAGCTCTCTTACAGACACACAATGTAAAGAACAGATAAGCCAAAGCTTACTCTTTTCTTATAGATGAATCAGATCTAAGTGAAATATTCAAGATTGAATTTTGATACTATACCATGTCAACGAGATCAAGTGAATCCATACAAAACAAATGATCAATTCACCAAACTATATAAAACATATTATATATAATAGATAACAACACAGAATGATCCAACATAACAACGATTAGCATTAGAACACGAAATAAAAACTCGAATTTTTTATTAAAAGATATAAAATTTAACCTGACAGAACTTGGAATTACGGAGAGGTGAAGGTGAAGGTGGAGGCTTTGGGCTTGTTTGTTTATCAGTGGTCGCCATTGATGAGATCACAACCCTAAAATTTTGATAAAATCGGATCAGATCATTTAGAAATAATAATAAAAAAAATCTGATTACAGAAAGGGTTGATCGAGAGTAATTACGAGATCGGATTCAATTCGATGAAACCAAGAGTTGAGTGAACCCTAAAAACGAAATCTTTGTGATCAGATGAGTAGGAGAGATCGTTTACTTATAGTGGTGTCCATGTGTCGAAGCTTCCTCTGTTCAAATTTTGATACATATTTATAAATTAGGAATTATTTTAGAATTTATAGAAAAACATATTATTTTATGATATGTTTTACAATTTCTTATCTATTTTTTGGAAAATTTTGGTCAAGAATGGGAATTAGAATTTATAGAAAGAAATATACAATTATATAATTATATTTCATGATAAGTTTTATAATTTTTCATATGGCTAGTGAAATAATTTTTGGTCAACAATAAGAATTAGAATTTATAGAAAAAAAATATAGATTTTAATTTATAATTTTTTATCTGTTTTTGAATAATTTCTGGTCGACAATGAGAATTAGAATTTATAGAAGAAAATATACAATTATATTTCATGATAAGTTTTATGACTTCTTATCTATTTTTTTGGAATAATTTTTGGTCGACAAAAATAATCATCTTATTGGTTAATTGATTTTAACTTTTTTTTGTTCGTTTAAAGATTTTTATAAATTGACCCATGATCCGGTTAACCAGTTGAACCGGCCAGATAGCGGGATAATAGCGAGTTTTTTTGGATTTTTCTGGTTTTTGAATTACCGGTTTTTGTTATAAAATCTGAACCGTAAAAACTTCCGGATCCCGGATTAACTGGTTCGACCGGCCGAATCGGCCAGATCACAAAACATTGAATATAAGATTCTCAAGACCAATATATTTTTCGACCAAACGCTTCATTTTCACGTTCAAGAACGCGATTTAAAGATGAAAAGACGGGTTTATTACAAATAGTGTTTGGACAGTTTTCAAAAGGATTCTCAATAAGAGAAATGAACTTTAAACTCCAAGCGAAATTGGAGTTGAAGTATAAAAGTGTTTTGATCACAACATCTCTTGAGACTTCCTAACACAACGACTCACTTTCTTCTTGAACTCATCTCTCTTCTCTCTCCATTCTTTCTACAAGAGCCAACAAGAATGGTTAACAAAGCAAACCTCTGAACATGATGAGATCAAGAAAACACTCACAGCAGCTTCAACATTTGCTGGAGATTCATCATTGGGACCAGAGAGCATTGATATGATACTCAGCATAATACTCTCAACCTGAAATCAACATTGATTTTTTTCCACTTATCCAATCATAGATAGGTCGATGAGATACACAAAGAAAGAGGCGTACAGTGTGAACAGGCGTCCAACGCTCACTAGCAAGCTCATATCCACTTGGATCATCACCAGGAGGATGTAGAATAGATATACAAACACGACCATCGGTATAAACTGCAAGAGACATTTGCAGAAACAAATCAAAGATTCAAAACAAAAGTGTCATTTATTCGAATATTACTTGAGTTTCCGAGAGAGCGAACTAACCGTTGGGATGCCAAATATCTGAAGTAAACCGGACTGTGGGTGGGCTATTAGGATAGTTTTGTGGGAAAGACATAATAGCATTGAAAAATCCTCCTTCACTGTATTTATAAAGTAAACTTAAACAATGCTTTAATCCTACCAATTCAATTCATAAGAACACTAATACTACTCCAATGTGATCCAGTTCAGAAGCAAATTCAATTCCACAAGAACTCTAATACTACTCCAATGTGATCCAGTTCAGAAGCAAATTCAATTTCACAAGAACACTATTACTACTCCAATGTGATCCAGTTCAGAAGCAAATTCAATTCCACAAGAACACTATTACTACTCCAATGTGGTCCAGTTCAAAAGAAAATTCAATTCTACTATTCATAAACAAAAGCTCCAAAACCTAAAAGAATCTATAGATCCAGAAACATATAGATCAATGGAAGATGATAAAATTCAAATTGATCAAAAGGAATGTACTAGAGAGTATCAGGAGGTCCGATGATTGTAACGCTCCATTCGAATATATTATTCTCATCAACTAAACCAGCTGAGAATCCATCAACCGGATGCTTACAAAGATCTGAAGAAAAATACACAAATCCAATTAAAATTCAAATATAGAGAACATATAAACTCGTAAGATGGAAAAAGATTTGAAAGATTGGTGTGTTTTGTGTACCTTTGAGTTGTTTCTGAAGAAGAAGACAAGCTTGTGAAGTCATGGCGGATGATAAGAATTGGAGCTGGAGCTGAAACTGTTAGTGAACTGAGAGAAAGAGGAAGAGAGAGTAATTGAATTGAAGCTTTATATCGATAGAGAAGATTTAAAAGATAGAAACTGGTATTTTTTTTGGGATCGATGTTCAGTTTGTTCATCAAGGGAACACATGGGACTGAGAAAGGATCGCCTACGGACGGGTCTTCAGAACCTTTACGATTCCAACCAATAGAATTGCGTTGTTTTTGGTTAAAAGCAAATGAGATATTTCCCTAACCCAACTTATTTTTTTTCAGACTTTATTTAATTTATTAATATCAATTACTAAGGCATGAGTTCATTTAATAATTTTAAAATTACACTGAAAAATGTATAAAAATTTAAATCTTATTTACTGTAACGTATGAGAAATATTACTACATAAAAAATTAATATTTTATTTTATTTTATAAACAATTTTTTTTAAAGAATGCACATAATTTTTATTAAATTTTCATATCAAACAAACTAATTTTCACACAAATCTTAAACTTTAAAATTGTAATTTTCATAAATCATGCAAGATGAATAACTAACATTGATTATTAAAATATCAATTGTATTCATATCATCAATGATATAAAATCATATGTAAAATCTCTATATTCTCACTTTATATGTGCTTAATATTTTTGTTTATTTATTTTTATATATTTTATTTGTTTAACTTTTATTGTTATATTTATATTTTTATTTGTGCAATCTCACTTGATTCAAAAAGATTTAACGAGTTCGGCACCAACGTGGTAGTCTACGTCTCGCCGGAGATTGTCTCCGG
>KE158280.1:21495-57717 GCA_000411055.1 Leavenworthia alabamica
AACACGACACTCTTCTCTCTCACTAACTGAGCTCACTCACTCTCTTGTTACAACTGATTCAAAAACTGTGAAAACCAACTCAACAACCAAAAATGAGAAAGACGAACAAGAAATCTCCATCTCGTAACAACCTGTCAATGGCTGTGTGACACGTGTCTTCTGAGAGAACTTGGTGTCTTTCAAACCTTCTGAGAGAGTTAGAAGCTCTCTTTTACTTAGAGCATTCTACAGCAAGTTGGTAATTTATTCTTCGTTATTGTTTATAATTTTTTGTAGTATTAAAATTAAAATACAATGAGATATATAAAAACTAAATTAATACATTTATTTGTGTATGAATTTTTGATAATTTGATATTTATTTATGTTATAAAATTTAATTATTTTAAGATATGTAAAATATGAATACATTATATTATAAATATTTATTATTATATTTTAGCTATCCAATAAAAACCCAAAATAATTGGGTAACTATAATTTTCTAAATTTATTTTATCTGAAAACTTAAAAATGTATATAACACTCAAAGTTGCACACAAAACTTATATTTACATCCAAAAATCTAATTTTTCAAATCTAATTACCCATTTTTAAATCTGTAAAAACCAGATTATCCTAACAACTATTCTAAACCTGAATTTCATCCGATTATTCAAAGTTGAAAATTAAAATTATTCATATTAGTAACTAATTTTCTCGATTTACATGATTTTATTATAAAATATTAATAAGAATCTTTTGATGGTTTCTTACTAATGGAGATGCTCTAAGGCTCTAACTAGTAATATCTAAAAAATCTTCTCCTAGTTTTTGTTTTTATTTGGACTCTCTTTTACGTTTCTTCCGTTTTATTCTACTCCTTACGAGTCTATCACAACTTACATGTGGTCGTCTTGTTCATATGCGACTTTAATAACTTTCAAGTCTTACCAGTCACACTCTACATGTGAGTGTTTTGTCCATATGCCAAAGATTTTAATAATTTTACAATTGTAACGTTAAGGACCAGAGCCTGTCTTTGATAATATATATATAAGGCATGGCAGTAGCCATTCTTTGTCACATCATAAGAAATTCAAGAAAATGAGTGAAACAAAGATGGAGAATAAAACTAACAAGGCTTCAATGATCAATGTTTCTTCCCTTACTTGCATAGATCTAGACAACTCTGATCTTCATCAGTTAGCTGTTTTGCTCAAACGGGTACTATCTTTAACTAAAATGTTACGTTTTGAGTTAAAAACATTGATATTATCGTTATTTTTGTTATCTAGGCATGTTTAGACAGTGGATTTTTCTATGTGATAAATCATGGTATGAGTGAGGAGTTGATGGAAGAAACTTTTGAGCAAAGTAAGAAGTTCTTTAATCTTCCATTAGAAGAGAAGATGAAAGTATTGAGAAATGAAAAGCATCGAGGTTATGCACCAATGCATGATTCTCGTTTAGATCCTAAAAACCAAGTTCATGGTACCTACGTTTGATTAGGTTTCATTTACTTAAGTTTTAAATTGTTGTTGATGTATATTAACTCTTGCATGGGTTTATAGGGGATTATAAAGAAGGTTTTACTATTGGAATTGAAGGTCGTAAAGATTGGGATAAGTCATTATTCTATAGCCCTAATATTTGGCCTAACCCTGGTTTGGTTTTTTCGAATCTTTGTTTGTTTATTGTCTGAATAATTTATGATGTTTTAATTTCTGACAAAAAAGTAATAATTCTGATAGATGTTTTGCCTGGATGGCGAGAGACCATGGAGAAATATCATCAAGAAGCATTGTAAGTCTCATGTTTATTTATATTTGTAAATAGAGAAATTTTATTAATTGTTAGTGATTAGTAGAATTATTATTTAACTTTTAAATTAGTGGGCAGGACCTGTCCACAGATTTTTTTTATTCTAGACTAATTTTTTTCCATCTAAAATATGTTTAAAATATATTTAAATTTTAAATATATTTTTAAACAAAAAAAAAACATAATCTTAATTTATAAAAAATCAAACAAAAACTAGTTTGTTAAAAATATATTTAAAATTTAAATATATTTTTAAATCCAAAACAAACATAATCTTAATTTATAAAAAGTCAAACAAAAACTAGTTTTATTAAAAATATATAAAATGTTAAAAAATTTAAATTTAAATTATGTTATTAAATTAATGGAAAAAGGTTTAGTTTAAAAAATCTATATTTTATAATGCTTTGTAGACATCTCTCTTTCTCTAGTCTCCACATATATTAAATAATATTCCACTTAATTTTCTAAAAAATTCAAAGCAATATTTAGAATTCCAAACTCCAATATTATCATGTCAAATTTTATAAATATCCATCTTAAATTCAATTGACAATGAATAAATAAATAATTATATTTTCTTATAGTATAATATTATAATAAGCCTTACATATTATTCTATATTTATAACTAACCATTATGCATAAAACAGGAGGATTTCTAAGTCCATTGCAAGAATCATTGCTTTAGCACTCAACTTGGATATGAATTACTTTGAAACACCAGAGATGCTGGGAAATCCAATTGCAAATATGAAACTATTTCACTACAAAGAAGGTTAATTAATTATATATATATAGTTTCTTAATAGCATTAATTAGCTTTGTATGTTTTACTAATATTTATTTATCTCCTTTGTGTTGTAGGGATATGTTCTGATCCCTCAAAGGGAATATATGCATGTGGAGCACATTCTGATTTTGGAATGGTGACTCTTTTAGCAACTGATGGTGTTATGGGACTTCAGGTATTGCATAGTTTGTGTTAGGGTTAGGCATTCGGATTTGGATTCGGTTTGGATTTTTTGGTTTTTGGTATAACTAAAGTGAAACATTTTAAAATCTTAACAGAAATTAAACCGATTTAATTCGGTTTGAATTTTCTTGGTTTCGATTCAGTTTTGTAAAAAAAATTATCTGAAATTAAAACCAAATCCGAAAATCCGAATCCAAAAAAATCCAAAAATCTGAAAAAAAATCTAAAAATCTAGAAAAATCCAGAAAAAATCTAAAAATCGAAATCTCCTACAAACCGAATTGAAAAATAAAAACACTAAAAATTCTGATATAATTTGGTTTATTTCAGATAAAGCGAAAAACTAAAATTCGAATCTAAAACCGAAATGAAACAAAAAAATATTTAATTCATAAAGCGATCGGTTATAGCATCTAAATTGGTTTAGTTTCTATTCAAATTTTTTGAATCGATTTTCAAATTTCGAATTCGATTTCGGATTTATGTCCATCTCTGATTAGTTCTTGTATAGCTTTTGAAGTGACTAGATTAGTTTTGAAAACTTCTCAATATATAATTTCAGATATGTAAGGATAAAGATGCTCAGCCTCAAAAGTGGGAATATGTACCACCAATTAAAGGGTGTGTATTTATATTATAATGTTTTTTTATAAGTTTTATCACTTAACCTTTAATATAAATTTGTTTTGGTAATGTTTATATTTATTGTTATATACAGAGCCTTTATTGTAAATATTGGTGATTTGATGGAGCGTTGGAGTAACGGCCTTTTCAAGTATTGTTTTTTTAATTTTTCCTAAGGCTTTTTCACAAATGTGACATTTAATTTCTCTCTTTAACTTATACTATATATATATATACCATACAGATCTATATTGCATCGAGTACTTGGGAATGGGCAGAACCGGTACTCGGTAATTTTCTAAAAAATATTATTCTAATATTTTCACATAAATTAAAATTTCACTTTTATACCTAATTAATACATTAAAATTATTTAATTTTATAATTAATAAGTGTGAATAATAATAGAGGTAAAATAATATTATATTAAAAAATCTGCATTAAAATTCTAAAATGATATTTTTTTGGTTACAATAATTTGATATAATTTTAGAGTAATTCATTGTAATACCATCATTTATAGTTTATGTGACAAAATTACATTATTTTCTTTAATTAGACATAAATATCATTTTTATTAAAATCATATTTTTAATTTAATGTTAGGGTTGAGTATTTAGTGGTTGGATTTAGTTTTTTTTTTTATATTTAGTGGTTGGATTTAGTATTTATTGTTTGGGTTTTTTATAATTTCTCAAAAATATTATCTAATTTTTAATTTAATTAAATTGTTAAATGGTAATTTTGTTTTAAATTAATTTTAATGATATATGTGAAAATTAAAGTTAATTTGGTGGTATTTTTGAGAATTGCCTATAATTTTATTCATATGCTATTCATATGCTAAATGTCATTAGTATCATTTCTTGAAAATTTATATAACATTTTTATTTTAATTAAAGTGTGCTCTTGTAATTGCAGATTCCATTCTTCTTGTTACCGAGTCATGATTGTTTAATAGAGTGTCTTCCTACATGCAAGTCTAAAATCAACCTTCCCAAGTAAATCTTTTACCTTTGTGATATTAATTAAGATTTTTAACCATTAACAATCTCTTAAAGATGTTTATGGTTATGTTAATGAATAGATATCCACCGATCAAATGTTCAACGTACCTCTCCCAACGTTACAAAGCAGTGCATGAGCATGTAGAAAACAAAGAGAGTGAGAGTGATGGAGAATAAAACTCAAGAAGAAGAAGCTTTGTGATGTAGATCATATCTTATCAACTTTATCTATCTATTGTTTCTTTATGTTTTATCTTTTGACTTTATTTGTTTTTAACTAGTTTAAGAGCATCTCCAACAACAATTTCAAATTTTCAAATTTAAACCTTTTTCAAATCCAACTTCATATTTGACTTCAAAATTTGAAATTGACTTCAAATTTGTTTTCTTTTTATTGATTTTTATATTATTTTATTAATTTTTAATCTAAATTAATATTATTAATTATTTAAAAAATACTAACTAAATTTATGTAAAATTATATTATATTAAACAAATTTATATAATATAAAAATTAATACTGTCCAATAATTTGTATATTTTATTTATAACATAAAATATAATTATGCATATTTACTGTGGACTGAATTACTCCGTCCACACAGATATCACCATAATGTTAAACTAGATCGAAGGAGGAGGCCATAATAAACATAGGTACGTGAAAGAGATGAGACCATATGATCAAAACAAAGAACATAATCTTTTTAAGTATCCGCAACAGCTTCTGTAGTGGATGCTGATTGAGTTGGTTCAACTGCTTCTTCGGATTGTGCCTGAC
Organism: Leavenworthia alabamica; assembly: GCA_000411055.1. Lineage (NCBI taxonomy): Eukaryota > Viridiplantae > Streptophyta > Magnoliopsida > Brassicales > Brassicaceae > Leavenworthia > Leavenworthia alabamica. The sequence goes on from KE158280.1 coordinate 26,685, forward strand.
CCGTTGTTTCTTTGAGACGGCTGATGCGTTCAAGCAACTGTGCTGCTTTTCTTTTCCCTCTATCTGTTCCATTTCCAGCTAAATCTATTAATGGGCCCATAAGGCCTAGTTTTTGTGCTTCTACTAGATGTTGTGAGTCTCCAGAACAGAGGTGGACTAGAACCGCAGCTGCGTTCTCTCTGTTTCTAGGCGACCCAGTTCTGATAAATTCCACTAGACTCGGGACTGCATCTGAGGATCCTATGATTGCTTTTCCTTCAGGATGGCTAGAGAGAATAGCCAGAATTGCTAGTGCTTCATCGATCATTCCACTACCAGGCTCTGTCAAGAGTGCCGTCAACGTGGGAATCACTCCTGCTCGTATGGCTTTTCCTTTGTTTCCTTGGTATATACAGAGGTTAAAAAGTGCAGTAGCAGCGTCTTTCTTGCCTCGTTGTGTACCTTCAATGAGCAATTTAACTAAAGGTGAGATTGCTCCCATGGCTCCAATAGTCACTTTGTTTTCATCAATCACTGATAGACTAAAAAGTGTAGCCGCCGCATTCTCTCTTGCCTCCATGCTTCCTTTCTTGAGCACTTGGATTATACCAGGAATAGCTCCAGCAGAAACGATGGCTCCTTTGTTGTTCTCACATATGGAAAGGTTTAGAAGAGCTGTTACTGAATGTTCTTGTATACGTGAATCAGGAGTTGAGAGGAGGCCTACGAGAAGAGGTATGGCTCCTGCTTCAGCTAAGGCCACACGGTTGTCTGCATTTCGTTTTGCAAGTAGGCGGATTTCTCCAGCTGCAGATCGTTGGTCCTCAGAGTTTCCATAAGCAAGTCTCCACATAAGATCTTCGATTTTGTTCGCTTCTGCTGGAGACGAAAAGGACGATACTTTTTTGGGTCTGAAACTGCTTGGAGGCTTTGGAGGTTCGATATCGTTGGCCTCACACCACTGAGCTATAAGACTTCGGAGAACATAGTTTGGTGTGACAGTTGTGCTTGTTAGTGCCTGCTGTGTTTTTGGACATGTCGAGTGTCCACCTTCTATCCACTTCTCAATACAGGTGCGTTCGTAGGTCTATTACATACAAGATAGCATCATGTCTCTTATAACTAAATCATCAAATATCACAGATATAAATATGAAGAAGCTGAACTTTACCTGCCCTGTTGAAACAATAACTGGATCTCTCATCATTTCCAGAGATATTGGACAGCGGAAATCATCAGGAACCACTGGTATCTTCTGACTTGCAGCTGTAGAAGCTTGTCCATTGCTTTTTGAGGTATCCCCTTCTGTCTGCTCCTCACCGTTGTCATTCTTCGTCTGCACAAAATCCTTAATCAGCTTCAGTATCAATGCCGTCTCCTCAATATTTTCACTGGCGTCTCCACCGCTTGAAGCAATCATTTCATGCAGAGCCAGTGATTCTTGAGCTAGGTCAGTAATTTCCAAAAGCTGTAACTTCTTTGCCACCCGCTGCAAGGCAGGCTCATAAGCATCTACTTCACTACTTTTCTTACACAGCAACTGAAGATCTTCATATAGTTCATCATCTGATGCATCTACTCTTCCTTTAGCTCGCCTAAACTGACTGAGAACCAGATCAACCTACAACAACAAATCGCAAATGAAATATGTATTTTACTATTTTACAGTTGATTTCAATTCACATACAAACAGGTCACAACTCACAAGATTAAGCCATATATGGAGATCCGATTCCGGATTCTATGTTCTATAATATACCTGTTCTCTAACTTCATCCGATATGTCGAGATCCTCATAAGGAATCTGACTCAATGATTGTTCTAAGTTAACAGACACCTCCAGCATTTTACTTGTCACTTGTTCCCTCTCCATGACCTACGAACATATACAAGAACGTCTCTCATGTCAAATCACATCAATCACTGATAAAAACTAAGTCATAACTCAAGTATCATTGATATCATTCAATACTTAACCATAGCTAAAACAAACAGATCTAATCAAACAAATTCCCAAATAAAGAAACTACAGATGCATCACAATACAGAGAACGCACCATATAAATCTTGCTTCCTTCGCTACAAAATTCGAGATAATCTTTAGCTGAATACATCGTTTCTTTCATAGAGATCAAAATTTTCATCGTATCTTCATTGATCGGTTCATTACTATCTCTAATTTCTTCAAACATCGGAACAAGTAACTTCAATCTTCTCACTAGATTGTAACAAAGCTTCTTCACCGTTATACTGTAATCTGAAATCGTAGCAATCTGGTTTACTACATTAATTAAGCTCTGTGCAGCTACAGCTTTCTCATGCTCCATCGTTTAAACGGATCCGATCTATTCCGTACAGATTCTCCGAAAAAGGAGGAGATATTTCTCGATTTGAAAGTCCAGTTGAGAGATTGAGCTTAAACGAAGAAGAGAAGCATTTGCAGAAGTGAGGAAGAGATTTCTGAGAAAGAGAGATTGTGAGGAAGCGATGACTTTTCCTAACGGCGCGGCTTGGTCACGGCTTATGGGCTTAGGCTCTAAACCGGAGTAAATGCGATCGACGACCAAACCGGTTGATTAAGATCGGAACCGGTTAAGATTTCTTTTCTTTTTCTGGGAATTAAAATTATTCTTTTGTAACAAAATATTTCATAATATCTATTTAACTCTATTACCGAAAAATCCTAATAATCGTAAATTGAGTAGATAAAACAAATACTACAAATCAATACATGTAAAATATCCAATTCATTTAAAAATTTTATAAATATTTCATATATGATTATATTTAAATATGTTATATTAATAAAAATTAATATATTAAAAACATTGTTAGTTAAAATTTTAATCATTTTCTTTCATTAATATTTTTGTTACTAATCATCATGTATAAAACTGTTTTAAAAACAATTAAGAATAATAGTTCAAATTGGACAATAAAAATATCCAAATATATTTCTTTATATTAATCAGATCATTCTTTTAATTTATTTATACATTATGTAGATGTTTCTTCATATCGGGTTAGGTAAGGTATTAAAAACAAAATAAAGACTTGTCCAATTATAGATATCTTTAAAAGCGTTATTATCTCGATAGTGAAGCCATGAACATGACAACTTGTATTAATGTCTGCTTTGATTGGGACTAAAAGTTAAAATACACATAAAAGTCAATGTAAGTATAAATCTCGTGCCTATTATTGTTTATCTTTTATATAATCGATAAATATATAATATAATAGTAACATATATAATATACATATTAATACATAAAAATTTTTTTTTTTAAAATATATCATAAATTTATTTAATTATAACAAATATATATTATATAAACAAAATATTACAATGGTAACATTTTCCCACGTTAAAAATTAATTATAGGTGCTGATATTAATTAAAGAAAATGAAATATAATTTTCAATTTAATGAAGTAGTTGGAGCTTTAATCAGAAATAAAATAAAAGGATAAAACATCAATATTTTATAAACAAAATAAAATAAAAAAATCAATTTCTAGAAACAAACAGACTGAAGAGAGAAACACAACAAAAAAACTAAAGAAAAAAAAAACACAAAAGTCTGATGTCAAATAATAAATCTCATGGTCATTCTTAATTATTTGATGTCTCCATCATCATTACAATATGTAATAAAAATATGGGCTTTTAAATTTTTAGGAAAAGCCCAAATAGGGTCATGCTTGTTAGGTGACCCGGTTCTCCAGCTAAAACAGAGCCGGAGACCGAAACATTCGGTCGTTCTCTTAAAATCCCTCGAGCTAAAAATAGGTGACACGTGTCGGTACAAGCTGAGATATTGGGTTGAGGGAAAAAACTAACGGCTGAGATCTGTTTATGGTTGAATGATATTAAGGGGATAAGTTAAAATTTGAAAACTCATTCAAGGCCTGGGCGTTTCAGGATTCCACTCTCTTTCTCTTCTTCTACGTTAATTCATCAGGTATATGTTTGTTTGTTTTTGGTGTCAAAATCTGTATAAAATGAGGAAAAAAACTCAAGAAATTTGCTAGAATGTGCAAGGAAGTTATTAGATTCGTTATGTTTAGTGTTAATCTGTCAATTACAGATGAAATAAATAAATAAATTGTGAAATTTATAGTATTTTATTTTTAAATGAAAAATTCTCAATTTACTAAGGTAAAAACTGTATAATTATATTTTTTGATAAAAATCACTAAATTTAAAATCATATTTTTTACAAAAAATATTTAAAAAATTGTCGGAAAAACTAGAGAATACACTTTTATGTCAAAAGTATAAATTTTAAAATTATATTTTCAGAAAAAACCGTAAAAATATTAATTTTGGCAGAATTATTTTTTAGCCAAAATCATAAAATTTTAACTATACCAAAAATAAAAAAATATAAAAATCGCATAATTATCTATTGTATGCTTAAATTTTAGCTTTTACAAAAATAAAATATAACATCCATATATTAACATTTATAAAAATTAAGCTAACAAATAAAATAAAAGTATTTAACTATTAATTTGATATTTTTTTGTTTTGGATGAATCATTTTTATCTAAATGGTCTAACTTAGATCATCTAACCATTCAAATGATCCATCTAAATAAATCATCCTGATGGATAATTTTTTTTATAAAACAAACATCAATTTTATCTCTATCCACAGAAAAACTCGAATGTTTATTGAAATATAAATTTTGTTGATTTCGATCAAGTTATCAAATTGGCATTAACCATTGATATTTTTGTAATATTATTCCATAAGGTGTTGATAATTTACTATGTTATATATATAATTGCTAATGATTTTTTTTTTCTTGTAAATATAAACAATTAGATATTAAAAAATGGCTGACGGTGAAGACATTCAACCCCTCGTTTGCGATAATGGAACCGGAATGGTCAAGGTAAAATTAAATTAAAAACATCTCTATATAATTAACAAAAAAAAAAAGATTTAAATATGTTATAAGTGAAATCAATTCAACTCTTTGTGGTATATAGGCTGGTTTTGCAGGTGATGATGCACCAAGAGCTGTATTCCCAAGTATAGTTGGTCGTCCACGTCACACAGGAGTTATGGTCGGAATGGGACAAAAAGATGCTTATGTTGGAGATGAAGCACAATCAAAACGTGGTATTTTGACTCTAAAGTATCCTATTGAACATGGTATTGTTAACAATTGGGATGATATGGAGAAGATTTGGCATCACACTTTCTATAACGAGCTTCGTGTTGCGCCCGAAGAGCATCCGGTTTTACTTACCGAAGCACCGCTTAATCCGAAAGCTAATCGGGAGAAGATGACACAGATCATGTTTGAAACTTTTAATACTCCGGCTATGTATGTTGCTATTCAAGCTGTTCTCTCCCTCTATGCCAGTGGCCGTACTACTGGTCAGTATATTTATTTAAATTTTTTTATCTACATACTATACCGTAACAATCACGATTTTTTCATATAAAATAATCAATAATTTTGTAGTTATTAAAATATATAAAAATATTAAAATAATATGTATAATTAAACATAATTCTAGAAATTAAGTTTAAATTTTATATCATAATCTAAAAAGATAAATAGTGATATTTATGAAAAAATCAGAAAATTGTATTTTATGCGATATTTAGACCGGTTTTGCTGTTTGGCTTGGTTCGATTTTTAGTTTGAGTTTGATTCGGATTTGGATACACAATTTAATAGAAATAAAATATATACGTTTCATAATATTTATGGGTCCTATACAATTGGTTTTTAAATTTTTTTTCTTTAACCAATATTTTTTAATATTTTGTTGTCTTGTTGGTGAACAAAGTTTAGGTTTCAATAGGTATAAAAATATGTTTTTTTTAAAAAAAATAGGTATAAAAATAAGTTACCATTTGATTTTATACAAAAATATGTTATCGTTTGATTTAAAAATAAAATTTGTTTTGAATTTGATTAATTTACTATTCATACCCATATCTATAAATCTCGATTGATTGCTCTCGTTTCTTTTCTAAATTCTTGGTTAGGTATTGTTTTGGACTCTGGAGATGGTGTGAGCCACACAGTTCCAATCTATGAGGGTTATGCTCTTCCACACGCAATTTTGCGTCTAGATCTCGCTGGTCGTGACCTAACCGACTACCTCATGAAGATCCTTACCGAGCGTGGTTACTCCTTCACCACAACTGCTGAGCGTGAAATCGTCCGAGACATGAAGGAGAAGCTCTCATACATTGCCTTGGACTACGAGCAAGAACTCGAGACTTCCAAAACAAGCTCATCCGTTGAAAAGAGCTTCGAGCTGCCCGATGGTCAAGTTATAACCATCGGGGCAGAGCGTTTCCGATGCCCTGAAGTCTTGTTCCAACCATCAATGATTGGAATGGAAAATCCGGGAATACATGAAACTACTTACAACTCAATCATGAAATGTGATGTGGATATTAGAAAGGATCTTTATGGAAACATTGTGCTTAGTGGAGGAACCACAATGTTCGGTGGGATTGGTGATAGGATGAGTAAAGAGATCACTGCCTTGGCTCCAAGTAGTATGAAGATCAAAGTTGTGGCTCCACCTGAGAGGAAGTATAGTGTCTGGATTGGTGGCTCTATCCTAGCTTCACTCAGCACTTTCCAGCAGGTAATATTATACTATACATATGTTCGATCTAACGATTTTAGATGTTTAAAACATGCCTAATTTTTTATGTTTAAAATATATCTTCAAATCCACAATAATCTTAATTTATAAAAAAATCTAACAAAAAATATATCAATAAATTAAAGAAATTTTTTGAAAATGTTCTTAAACTATTAGATGATTTAGACGACTGCATATGTGAACCGAACCTAACTATACATACAAAATGTTATATAATATAGTGTTTATTTATGTGTTTTGATATATAAATATGTTCAAAATTTGTAGATGTGGATTGCGAAAGCCGAGTATGATGAATCTGGACCGTCGATTGTCCACAGGAAGTGCTTCTGATCTGAAAAGTCACAAAGTAAAAAAATTTGAGATCAATTTTGTTTTTCCATTATGAAGTGAGTTTCCATAATTATTTAAAAACCTTTTCTATTTGTTTTCTTTTATTTTTATTCCCCATTGTTTTCTTGCTTTTGAAGTAAATCAAGTTAAAAAAAGATTAATAGAAGTGTTATTATTATTATATATGTATACATTATTATCTCAAGCTTTTCTCTTATAAAGACCACAATGACTTCATTACCTAACATCTTATGTTCTAATTAAGTAATGAGACTATTGTATGCTCACTCTTACCATCCATAAATGGATGGTTCTTGTCTTCTTCAGCTGATTCTTTACCTAAAAGTGGGTTTACCTCTGTGTTCTCATTCGGATCAATTACAAGGAACTGAGGATATTGTCCAGCTTCATTACAAGAAACCATTGGGTTGATCTCATTACAATGAGAAGTAGACTTGCGGTTTAAGCTACCGAAACCTTGAATCCCTCGAGACAGTTCACGAGCTCGCTTTCTTTCTTCCTTAAGCAAGTCTCCTTTCTCAAGTAACTTCAAAACCTTTTCTGATTTCTTTCTAACAGCTAAGCCCCAATTGAACCTACCAAATAAACAAAAAAACTCATTATCACATTGAATCTTTCTGCCTTAAAACTATAGATCATCCTTACCCCTTTTCATCGATATGTTGTAAACTTTGCATTTGGGAAATAACATCTTTGTCACCTTGAAACTCATCAGAGACACTCTCAGGTCCATGAGTAAGCATATGCTCAACAACTATGAGTGAGTTATAAGCACTTCTCCAATTTTTTTTATTGAACCTTTCTAATCTAATTTACACCAAACCCACAACAAAAAGCTTTATAACTTAGTAATAATTTACTGACTTAAGCAATTAAAAGTTTGATTAGCAATTTATGTAACCTTTTGTGTAACACATCAACAATCAATGAGTAATCTTCAAACTCAAAAGCTGCTTTTGAAATGAATCCTAAAGTTTGTGTATTTGGTCCACATGATTCTTCATCTGTAGCTTCCTCAATCATTCTTTAACCAAAATTTAAAGAAGTTACTAAAATAATAAAAACAATTCTCTTAAATACCACTAAATTAAGTTTCACTTCCACAAATATATAATGATTTAAGACAATTACATAAACTCAAACAATAAATACTAAAATCAACCATTTAATACTCAATTCAAACAATAAAAAACTAAACTCAACAACTAAATATTCAACCTTAACATTAAATTAAAAATATAATTTTAATAAAAATGTTATTTATGTCTAATTAAAAAAAATAATAAAATTTTGTCCCATAAACTATAAATGATAGAATTAAAAGGAATTACTCAAATAATAATTACATTTTTATTACTTTAATAACATTTTTATACTGAACTTTTAAAGATTTATAAGTTTGTTTTATAAAATAAATTTTTTATTTATATTTTTATTAATTAAAAATTTTATTTTATGGGTTTAGGAGCATATTTTATATCTAATTTTTATAGACAATATTTTTATCTAATAAATCTAAATAAATTCATTACAAGAAAAGAAAAGAACAAAACTAACAGTTGAAGAGGAGTGACATCAGTAAGAGCTAAACGCGCCGTTTTAAGCTTCTCTTTGAAGAAAAACGAAGCTTGTTTCTTTAACTCAAGGAACGATGTTGTTCCCATGGAGATGCTGCTTTGGTTTCTCCTCATCATCGACATTTTCTAGAGAGAAAAAGACAAAGAAGCTTTTGAGTTTTGAATCTATGTCCTTGTGTTGGGGTTTGGTTCAAATAAAATAATAAAGAAAAATCCAAATGTGTGACTCAAAAAGGTCTTCAGGTTTGAAATTTGAATGATCATCGTTGATCCTTTACTTATTCTTGCATTGGAAAAGTCAGCACTTTCACACCAAGACTCATTACTTCTATATCTATTGCACTAACCGATTCGATGTGATTTTTTTTTTAATTCATAAATAAATTCATTACACATAAGAGTTTCAAAAAAAATATATTGGAAATGAATAATTTATTTTTATATTTTTATGCCGAAAAAATAAGTAGTAATAAAATGAAGAATTAATCTAAAATATACTATGACCCAAAAAAAAAAAAATCTAAAATATATAGTTAGCGATAGATCTGGCCGTACATCCCACGCCACGTGTGCTAGTAAAATACTAGATCTCATGATCCGACGGCTATGGATACCCCGAAAATCTAGCAAAAATTTGACCTGACATAGCAGATCTGGACCGTCGGTGGCAACTGGATGGGACCCACATAGGCACCTGTTATCTGTTTAATTGTCATTAGGTTACATAATGACGTATAATGCACGTAAGTTAATGACAGTTTCTGTTTCATATTAGTCTAATATTGTTTTAGGTTTTTAAATTTATTATAATTTAACCCAAAACTCTAATTCAATCCAAATTTACATGTGATTATGTGAAGATGATGTGTTATTTTTTACTATTGGACTTAATTAAAATAGACTTGGCGACAAAAAAAAGAAATAAAAAATAAATAAAAACCTTGTAAAAAATCAAGTAAAAATAAATAAAGCCGTAATAAAAAGGCAAAATCATACCAAACTACAATAAATAGCTATACACCAACACGACAAGGCTAATAAAACACTAGTTGTCCTTTTAACCACTTCGGATGAAACTACATCATCCGGTGGCGATACTAGTTGTGACGGCTGATCATCAGGACTCTTCGGCGACAAAGAAATATCCAGTGGAGGAGCTGTGATAGTAATGGGTTGACCCGATTTTGAAAACAACTCTTTAGGCAAAAGAACTTTGGATATACCGAAAACAGAAACCGGATTCTCATCAAAAGCCGTTTGGGTCACAACTGCCATATCTATACCCGTATTTATTGTTACGATCGACCCGTTAACCCGGGATATGTTAAGAGTATAACGCCCGGCTCCAATTTGCTCAGTGGCTAATGTTGGACTAACCGGGTCAATTATTGACTGTAGTGAACCGAGAGTGTAGTATGATTGAAGCACATGGAATCTCAATACTGTTGCTTTTAGCTCTGCTGGTAATGATTGAAGGTTAAAATTTTCCGGTAGATCGGAGAAGGCTGCGTCGGTAGGGACGAAAACGGTGATTCCAGCGCCACGTTCTGCGTTTTCGAATTCTGTTATGACTCCAGAAGCGACGAGAAGGGACAGAGCGACGTTAAAGCTATGACCGTTGATAAGTATCTGCGTAAGGTTGAGTCCAGCCGGAGGAGGGGACAGAGATGTTCCCGATGTTGGCGGTGAAGTGAAAGTTTTCGAGGCAGTGAGATCGATTCCGGAGGGGATGATGAAAGTGTCGACGGAGAGGACAGTTATGTTAGGAGGTTTGGTTTCAAGAAAATTTAAAACGGTGACGTTTTTAGTGTTTTGAGATCCGATTGTAACGGAGCCTGAAGATGAGTTACGGGTTACGTTAACTGATCCGGATCCGTAGAATGCACGACCGGATGCTTCGTAGAGAGTAGTAACAATGGAGCCTGACGGTGGGATTCGACGGAGATCGGAATCGGATAGGAACTGAAGGAGGACATGGAACCGNCTCCTCAATCCAATTATCTAACCGTCAAAGATCCGGTATCGATATCCGTTATTCGAATCCTTATTCCCGGTAAATTTCACCTCGGAAATTCACACGTACGTCATCCGCACATCTACGGATGTTACAATGGTCTTCCTGAAGAAGACAAAGCCACAATGACCTCCATGATCGAACAGCTTCAGCTACGTGATAGGTTCGTGAATCGTGATCGTGACTTAGATTTATTCTATAATTTTTGTTCTTCATTTAAAGCTTCACATAATTCAAAAATCACAACTAGTTTGAATCCATGACTTGCTGTTCGACATTGAAGCTGAAATTAAAAGAAACGTTCTCCTTTAAACCAGATTAAACTAATCAATGCTTCTTCTGGACGTTAAGGGAACAACAAGTTATATGCATTATCGATTTGATTAGACCTTAACTCTTGGTTCTTGGTGACTTATCTCAGCTTAAGGATGTATAATTCATTGGTTGAGAGGTGTTTTGTGGATTGTGTTGATAGCTTCACACGCAAAACTCTGCAGAAACAAGAAGAGACTTGTGTTATGAGATGTGCTGAGAAGTTTCTTAAGCATACAATGCGTGTTGGTATGAGGTTTGCTGAGCTTAATCAGAACACACCAACCCAAGATTGAATCCGGTTTATGATTTGGAAAACCAGATTAAACCGATTGTTATTTGAATTGATAATCTTGTATTGTTGTTATAGTGTTTTGTGTGAATATTGAAATTATTTGTATTTCAACTGATTCTAAACATAATAATTTATAGAAACCATTTCCGTTGTATTCAGTTATATTGGGCTTTTGGGCCATGGCTTGCGAAGGCTATTTACTGTTTTATAAGGTGTGGACTTGAGCCCTATAAAATTGGGCCCAAAAAATGTCTGCGACGTGTCTGGTTAACCCAAAACACACAACAAACAACACGACATCTTCGTTTTACGAGTCCAACGCTGCGTTTAATCTCTTTTTTATTAAAAGCTCTGATTTAGTCAAAACAATGTATCTTGAAATCTCAGTCGTTTGTTTATATGCGTTTCTATATCTCTCAACACCGTACGATCACGCCTGATCCGCAGAGAAAGATAGAGCCGCTTCTCCCATTTGGATTCACCATTTCTGGTAACTGCGAATGGATTGGATGGATCCAGAAATGTTGGACACAGATCTGGCGCAACCACCGCCGGAAAACACAGCTAATCTAGCGGAAAACACAGCTAATCTAGCGGAGTCGATCGCTCCAGAAATGTCCAAGGAAACAGATCAGGCGCAGCAAGCGCCGGAAAACACAACTAATCCAACGGAATCAATGGCTCCAGAAATGTCCAAGACCACAGATCAGGAGCAAAAAACGCCGGAAATCACAGCTAATCCAGCGGAATCAAAGTCTCGGAAGCGTGCGACACCTGGAGATGATAGTTGGTTGCCTCCTGACTGGAGAACTGAAGTTTTTGTTCGAACCTCCGGCACTAAAGCTGGTTCTGTTGATAAGGTGAAATCTCATCTCATCTCTTCTCATCCAATTCTTGCTATCTAGTCCCTTCAAATTGTATTTTGTTGATTTGAATTGGAATTGAGTGGAATTTAGGGTTTATTTGTTACATTTGAGTTATTTGGAGCTAGTTTTAAATTGCGTATAATTGAAGTGAAATGTTGTTTTTTTGTATATAGAGAATATATATTAACACTTGTATTGTGTAATTGAAGAATTCACATTGTTTTGAAAGAAAGATAAGATAATGCAATTACTTGTTGTCTTATTTTTTTGTAATGTAGTTCTACTTTGAACCTGTTACGAATCGTAAATTCCGCTCCAAGAACGAGGTTTTATACTACTTGGAAAACGGCACTCCTAAAAAGAAAGCAATCAAGAAAGCGGAACATGGCGACATGCCATCGGAAGTGAGTTCGGAAACCTGTGGTTATGTCTTACTTACTTGAACTGTTGTAATTTACTACGTTTTTTGGCAGTCTTCTGAAGGGCGAGGAAGCAAAAAGCGGCAAACGAAATACAAGAAAAAGGCAAATGAGCCATCACAACCACCATTGAACTTTGATTTTTTGAATGTGCCTGAGAAGGTTGTGTGGACTGGGACAAACAATGGTTCAGAAGAAACTTGGTGTCCTTATATTGGAGACTACAAGATTCAAGAATCTGTTAGCCGAGAATGGGTAAGAGCGTTTGATTTTATCACTTCCCTAAACAATGGAAAAACTATGTTTTAGAAGATTGCTTGCAGCAATATAAAAACAAATGTATTAATAACTCGCTTCGGTTTTTACCGATCCGAATAATCCGATCTGTTTTCCCAGGACTCTTAAGAAGGTTTTAAGAGACAATGAAGTTTAAAATTTTGTTAGAATCAAATAGTTTATCTAAATTTTTATATATATATATATACATATTGTTTAATAAACAAACAAAAAAATCTCTCATTTTTTACCTAAACCTGATTAGAGACTTTGTTTTATTTTACTTTCCATTAGAAAAATCTTCTGATCAATGAACTCGATCGATTCATAACCCTAGATTCATTATCATAATCCAAATCAATAAGATTCGAAGAAGTGCCACGATTTGGTCTCAATCTTCTCATAAACGAAACCATTCCACGTACAGCTCTTCTCAATCTTCTACCACTACTGGCACGAGCACTGTTTCTAGTTATCTCCGAAGTCTCATGAGCTCTAACCCAAGAGATGCGTCTCGGTCCTTCATTACTTCCAAGTCCACCACCGTCGATTTCCGTTAAAACCACCGGCAATATTCTTTCACCTTCTCTCATCGTGGAGTTGAATCTTCCAACGGCGAATCCACCACCGGGAAGTCTCCAAATCGTCATTCCAACGGCATGTTCTTCTTCGTTACTACTCCGTTGAATTGGATCTGAAGGTAATTCAAATCTACAAACTGGACATGAATTACGAATTGAAAGCCAAGGAATGATACAATCGCCGTGATATATGTGTTTACACGGCATTTCACGACCTTCCGTTCCCGTCTCGAAAATCTCAGTGCAAACGGCGCAATTCGCTTCTGCTTTTAAATGACAATCTGAGATCTCGACTCTTAATAAAGATTCAATCGCTGATTTCGACGCCGGTGGATTCCCTGATCTACTGATTCCGGTAGCTGATGCTTCTACCTGGCTTAATTGTTCAAGTAACCGTTCAAATCCAGATCCCATTAAGATCTCAGATACAGAATCCGGAAGAGATCTTAGACCAGAACCTGATCCATCATCATAATAAAACTCATAAGCGCGTTGTTCTCTAGTAGTTTCTTCTCCTTCTTCATTCTCAACTCGATCACCAACTCCGGCTCCTCCATGTAAAACGATTACTGGATTAAACGACGTGCGACGAACGGAACTCCTACGTCTAATTACAGATCTATGATTATCCTCAACCGCTCTAACTTCCTGAGTCGCCGGAATCGCCGGTGTATATACAGCGGAAGAATTAGAATCTTCAATCTCTTCGATGAAACCATTGTCGCAATAAGGACACAAGACTCCGGCGTTTGCGTCATGGTCAGACCAACCGCTGATGAATCGCGTACAACTGTAACACCAATACGACGTCCTAACATTCGTTGGGGTTGGTGTTGGAATCGTCGGAGTTATTGTCGCCGATCTAGAAGATGGCATCATAAAACGTCTGTTGCGGCCTGCGGGTGAAAGGATGTGAAAGCGAAGCAGAGCCAATCGCTGACCCTAAAAAGTTAATGATAAAATAAAAGAAAATATCTTTTTTGTTTTGTTTATATAACTCAGTTTATACGTGTATGTTGACGGCGTTAGGTTAGATGGTACGAACACGTGACCGTGTTTGACTGACTGATGCCTTCGAAATTTTTTCAAAACAATCTCCGTGGGACCCTCAATTATCTGCTTCTTTTTGTTTTCTTGGAAGGTTACTAAAACGTTGCCGTTCGGGGGTTTAGTATATGCTCTAGGAGTATTAAATAATTGGGAAATATGTCAATTTTTTTATATATTTTCAAATTTTTTGAAGAAAAAACTCTAATTTTATATTTTACCAATTAAAATAATGTTAACGAATTTTGTTTAAGATAAAACAATATCGTTTTGATAAATCTAAGAAATTTAAAAAATGTATTTGGGTCAAATCGATTTATGATTGGATAGTAGATCAATTTATATGTAAACTATTTCAATGTGTTCGATTTATACATGAATTATACTATCCGATTTTTTCTATACACTATCTATCTAAAATTTTAAATTTACTATATGAACTAATAAAATTTTCCAATTATATACATTATAGTTAACACCGTTAATTTTTGGTTAGCAAACTTAACTCTCGTTTTTCAATCATAACACTCAAAAAGCACTATCTTACAGTATAATTTTTTATTATCATAACACAAATATATATAACTTCAAACTTTATTTATTTTTGAGTAATTCCTTCTAATACCATCATTTATACTTTATTGGACAAAATTACAATATTTATTTTAATTAGACATAAATACCATTGTTTTAAAAATTATAATGTTAGGGTTTAGTATTTAGTGGTTGGGTTTAGTTTTTTATTGTTTGGGCTTAGTATTTAGTGGTTGGGTTTAGGGTTTAATGTTTGAATTTTATATAATTTCTCAAAAATATAATCTAATTTTTAATTTAATTGAATTATTAAATGGTAATTTTGTCTTAAATCAATTTTAATGGTATTTTTGGAAATTAAAGTTAAATTGATGATATTTAAGAGAATTGACCTTTATTTTTTTCTAATTTAAATTTTTAGTTGTTTAAAGTTACGATATATATATATAAACAATTACAAATCATTTTCAGTTTTCATTATGATTTCGATTTTGGTTTTAATTTCAGTTTTTTCGATTTTGCTTCCAGTTTTGGTTTCGGTTGTGGTTATAGAATCAAAACAGTTACAGTTTGGGCTTTCTATACCTTCGAATTTTTTTACAGTATACCTTCGTAACTGATTTTATGTACACGAAAGGGCGAGTATGCACTGGAGCTAGCTTCAAATATCTAAACAGTTCCAATTTGGTTATTGGACTGAAGAATAGTGAAGATACAATAGCATCTGTCACTATAGTCTATAAGCAGAACAACTATTTTCCATTCAACACGTTAATCCAATCAAGCTCCAAGCAATCTACAGATATGAATCAATCATCAACAAGCTACTTGAAGAAACTATGAAACATTGAACAGAAAATGTAGAACATGAAAGGCTGATTCCAAATACCTCAAGAGCAGTTATGTATCAATTACTACAAAATTTGTGTTCGGAATGAAGAATTTCTTTAGCTAGAAGAGATATAGGTTCAATATCTCGAAGAATCGCAGCCTCTATGTTCTTCCATTTCCGATAATCAGGATTTTCAAATCGCCAGCTATGATCACCAACAGGCGAAGTCGTGTTCATCGCCGAGCTGGATCGCTCAATCGGAGAGTAATCCTCGTACAACTGTGGTTTATCAGCGCTAGAGATACACAACACACGCCGATGTTGAGACAGAAATCTAGCGGCTACAGTACTGAGTCTACTGACTTGATGACGGTGGTTGATCAACGAAACGAGCAAATGCCACGAGTAAACTCTAACCTGTACTCAGTCAATTACTCGAAGAAGAAGACGAGTCAGAAGAAGATAAGATCGACGTTTCATCAAAGATATTTTTGATCGGGTCCACAGACCAAAAATGATCTCAAATTAAAAATCTGGAAATTGAAAAGGAAGCCAACAGAATAATAATTTTAGTTAGTTAATTTTCTATTATGTGCCGTTAGATTGATCCTTTGATGGTTTTATAAATATCTAAATCAACAATCCAACGGCTCAGATAAAGGACTACGTGTCAGTACTATACACACTCATCACCGAACTTTCTCCTCTATTCTCTCTCCAGCTAGCCGAACCCACCGGTTTTGCCAACTTTCTCTCCCGGGTCCACAAAGACAACTTGCTAGGTCGGTATTAAATTACTGAAATATCCTCGGAAATAGCTGATTTGGTGCTTCTCAGTCCACGTGGCTCGATAACGATTGTAATCACCTACAGCACGACTATTTTATAGAACGTGCACTTATGACGTGTTGTTAAGAGATTGGTTATATTTCACATAGTCGGTTGGAGATATTTTTAGAAGATCAAAAATATCTAGCTAACTCGTCCACGTTGGCATCAACCCAAGATCGATTTTGGAATTAGATATTACACTTTTTCTCTTATCTTTTGCTTTTCTTTTTTCCACGAAAAAAAAACAATTGATACTTTTTTGAAATTTGCTCATCGTCATAAACAAAAAAATTTCAATCTTGCTTTCTCCGATCTCTAATCCAAAAATTCTGGGTTTCAAGGAACTTAATCCAAAACTCAATGGGAGAAGAAGTGAGGATGAGCGAATACGATGTTTCCGGCGACGGAGATAGAGTTCTGGAATGGGAGATGGGATTACCTAGCGACGAAGATTTAGCATCGCTTTCTTACTCACTGATCCCGCAGAATCTAGCGATGGCGTTTAGTATTACACCGGAACGAAGCCGTACGGTTCAGGATGTGAATCGTGCATCGGAGATGACGTTCTCATCGCTGCGAAGTGGATCTTCCGGTCCCAACACTTCTTCTTCAAACAATAGTTTCAAAACTGTAGTCGCAGTGGAGGAGGAAGATCGAGTCGGATCGAATAGTCCTGGATCGGATTTGAAGAAGCAAAAGATATCAGACGGCGATGAAGGCGGTGTGGATCCGGATGTAGAGATGGTGGCGGAGGAAGGAGATTCAGGAACTGAAGATCCATCTGGGAAGACAGTGAAACGACAGCGTTTAGTGTGGACACCGCAGCTTCACAAGAGATTCGTTGACGTTGTGGCTCACTTAGGGATTAAAAACGCCGTCCCGAAGACGATTATGCAGCTGATGAACGTTGAAGGTTTGACTCGTGAGAACGTAGCGTCTCATCTCCAGAAGTATAGACTATACCTTAAACGGATGCAGGGATTAACGACGGATGGTCCTTCTTCCGATAAACTCTTCTCTTCAACTCCTGTGCCTCCACAAAGCTTCCAAGAAATCGGAGGCGGTAACGGTAACAGTAACGGCCAAGGTAATGGATCAGGCGGTCACGTGGGAGTTCCAATTCCAGTACCGATGATGCAGATGCCGGTTTATGCACATCATATGGGTATGCAAGGATATCATCATCAAAATCATGGTCATGATCCTTATCATCAGAACCATCATCATAGAGCTGGTGGTGGAGCTGGTGCGTTTGAATCAAATCCATATATGATGAAGCAGAATAAGTTCGGATCCATGGCGTCTTATCCTTCTGTTGGTGGTGGAAGTGCGAATGAGAATTAAAAATAAAATGAACTGAACTGAAGGAGTCTATAGATTGATCTCAATAGGTGAGCTTCGTTTTTGCTCGTGGAAATTGATAAATAATAGTAAAAGTATCTGTCTTTTGAGTACAGTTATATACACGATTTGATTGAAATTTCATCAAGTTGATGTCTTTACTATAAATGATAATAATAATAATAAAGTCTTAAGGCTAAGTTGAATTGTTTTTATGTCTAAATTACTCTTTGAAGCTAAGTTACTAATACTAAATGCATTTAACTTAGTTTTGGTGTTTGATGTGGTAGTGTTCTCATGTGGCTTGATGTGCTCAATTCTATGTTCTCTGGTTTTGGTTTCCCTGAATCTGATTCTGATGATGCATTATGATTCAGACAAGACATTGACCTTTTGAAATTATGTGTCTTTACAGGTCTTGATCTGATTTGATTGTTGTTACAGACTTACAGGTTCTTGGCTTCTCGTACTTTTTCTACTTCGGAAGCACATCTTCAAAATAATTCTTATATTTTGCCTTTTCCAGCGCAAAGTCTTCATTGCTAATGTGTAGGAGAAATCATACGAACATATCATAACGAAGTTGAACCAGTCAGTTAGTATTCTTGGAGCACTGAAGACTTGTGATAAGTTTCATATACTCATTTTCTATTTTATAAAGAGACAAGTAATGATCGATCAAGAGAGCTTCTGGTCGTGTTTTGTTAACTATTTAAGAGATGGCGTCAAGTCAATATGTTTATTTACTTTTGAAATTATGAAAAACCAAACCAATCCAATCTCTCAAAAGAGGCCATTTTGAAACAATTAAGTAATCCTCATATGAAGGACGACCTTAGAGTGGATTGGAGAGCCATACACTAATGAAGTAATGATTTTCGACAAAAGCTAGAAAGTGACATTCCAACTAAAGCTAAAGTCTTTTTGTTTTTTCTATTCTTGATGACATATAGTTATTGGTTTTAGCCACGTAGAGTTCTACTTTAAAGTCTAAATATTCAAAGAAGTAAATCATTTACAGATCCACTGTTTTGCATCAAAGACCTGCTATCTTCAACGGTAAGACTTTTTTTAACCTTGTGTGTTTACTAAATATTCAATAGTTGAGTTTGGATTCCAAAGTCGAGTTTGAGATCAAAAGTGGAGTTTGAAACCCATAGTCAAGTTTGGATTCCAAAGTCGAGTTTGTGCACATGGTCGAATTTGTGGCACATAATCGAATTTGAGGCACATAGTGTAGTTTGGGGTATATAGTCGAATTTGGTAAACTTAGTCGAATTTAGGGCATATAGTTGAGTTTAGGGCCCAAAATCGAATTTGGGACTCAAAATCGAGTTTGGGACACATTGTAGAGTTTGGGCACATAGTTGAGTAAATTTGCAACATCAAGGTTGATCTATAACTAATCAAAGCTTTCTTAGAATACATGAAGTTCACATTCTGTTCAAGAACTTGACAAGCTCATCAAATGCATTATATGAAGATCCTCCACTTCTCACAGAGTCTTTAATTTTCTCTTTTAAATCAAATGCTCTCTCCCTCATACCTTCACTTTCTTCATCCACAATCAACCTCTTCACAACTCTCTCTACACCTCCTCTTTCCACTTCACCTTCAAGCTTAATCCCTATTCTCCATACACTCTCTATATACATTGCATTTAACTTCTGCTCTCCTTGAAAAGGTCGACAAATCATCGGAACTCCTTCCACAATGCTCTCGAGAGTCGAGTTCCATCCACAATGGCTCCAAAACCCTCCTACTGCATGATGTCTAAGTACTTCTATCTGTGGTGCCCACTTCACAATGTATCCTTTATCTGAAACCATCTTAATGATTTCCTCTGGCAATGACTCAATCCATTCATAGCCTTCGATAGAGCCAGGCCGGATAACCCATAAGAAAGGTTGGTTGCTATTCAACAATCCCCAAGCCATCTCCAACATCTCTTTAGCTTCCATATGAGCTTGGCTTCCTAAGCTTATGTATATGACTGATCTTGGTTTCTGTTTGTTCAACCACTCAATACAGCTCTTGTCTTCTTCTAGTAAACCAGGTCCTGAAGATGAAGCTACAATGTGAAGAGGGCCTAATGGATACACTGGGATATTAAGTTCTTGTTTCAGCCATGACAAAGAAGAGCTCTCTAGACAGCTTACTGTGTTGATGATAGCAGCAGAAGCTGTTCTTTTATTAACTACTTCCCTACAGCTTTCCAAAAGTGGCTCTAATGGTCCAAATCCTGAAGTTGGTAGGTTTTTGTATCTTAAAGGATCCAAATCTTCCACAACCTTCTCTTGCATTTCAGGATCTGTTAAATAAAAAAATAAGTGGAAGGACTAGTTTTAAAATGGCTTACTAAGAACTAGGTTCAAAGGTACCTTCCATGTCAATCAAGAACTCATCAGCATTGAGTTTACTTAAAACACAGCAGCAAACATGATTTGTAGCACATGTAGTGGTGAAGATGACACTAGGAATCTTAAAATCTTTAGCTGTAGCTTCACAAAAGTACATAAGCTTGTCATAGATGATACAAGCAATATCATTGCCTTGTTGTAGCAATAACTGAGTTATACAAGCCTTGAAACTTGCTTCACTTGTTTCATTGAGCTTCAACAGAAACTTGATTGATCCTAGTCTCTTAGCTTCAGACAAAGGTAAGCTTTCTGGTAATGTAACAAAGTCAAAACCAGGAAAATGTTGAGATGAAGAACTTATTTGATTGGATTGTGACTGAACAAGTGTAATTGAGAAACCCTTGGATTGAAGAGCTTTGCCAAGTTGCATAAATGGAGTTATATGTCCTTGTGCAGCAACTGGAACTAACACAATCCTTCTCTTCTCTGCCATTTTCTCCATTTCCTGATCTGTTTTTTTTTTGTGTTCTCTAAGTGATGTAAATAATTATAAAAATCACACTTGTGTTTCAACTACATATTTTTTAAAGCAATAAAAAACCTCATTGGTTTGACTTGGTGTGTTTCCAGGCTGTGAAGATAAGATTGATGCACCATTAAGTAAAGAATGTATTTGTTTTGGTTCTTTTATAATAATTGTGTTGTAAGATAATATTATTTTCCAGTATAACTATTAAAAGAATTGGATCATATTGGATAATTTTGTTAGTTTATGAAGAAGAAAACTCTTTCCCAATTCTCACCACAACTCAAACAACGTAAGCAAACACTAACATTAAGCAATTATTGAAAAAGATGTAATAAAACCTTAAGGTTGGTTACATGAACTTGCTTCTCATTACCTTAATACCTCTCTCCAAACCGGAAAAACAGAGCACCGGTTCCATTGTTATGATCTACAGCATACTCGGCTCGTACCAAACCAAGTTTAACACCAACACCATATGATGAACCCTGTCCCATTCTCCTGTATACCGCTGTTGGGTTTCCCTTTACATCTTTTGAGCTTCCCAAATCATTTCCATGCTCTGCAAAGGCGTAGACATGCGTGTTCTTCACAGGTATTCTGATCTCAGCACCGAGCTGTATATCCATTAAACAAATCAGATATGTGTTTTTTTGTTAGGTCAAAGAAAATAAAACTACTTTTGTTTCGTGTTTGTTGTTTTTACCTCGAGAATGTTTCTAGCTGCACCGAGCTCACCCATGTTGTAGCCACGGACAGAGTATGGACCACCAAGAACAAAAGCATCATAGCTTGGAAGATCACCAACACAGCCACCGTAATGTCCATGAAGGACTAGGACTGGTGGCGGTGACTTACCAGCGCCTTCTTCTACTTGCTGCAGCTGAATGAATCTTGTCAGGGTCAATTGATGGCGGTTGAAGAACGGGAATTTGCTACCAATACCCAGTCCCTGATCCACCTGTGAATTGCAAATACAGTTATGTATAGGTTATAGAGTATACAGATGACTCATAATTATAAAGTTATTAAAATCTCATTTGATCATTGAATAAGCAAACCTGAAAGACATTCCTCTCTCCAACAACAGCCCCATTAACAAACTTGGTATTGTCACGGGTGATGTTCGCTTGTAGAAAAGCCATTCGATCAATACCGGTACCACTTAGAGTTGTTGGAGGTCCATCAGCACTGATTCCACCACTAGGTAGTAGTCTCTGACCATTTGCAGCAATGTGACTGCTTTCATCTCGGGTTGTTATCTCCTCCATCACCAGTCCGTATGTAAACTTACTCTGACGGGTGAAGTTCTGCATGAAAAATATGTTTCCTTCAAGTGTTTCTAGGAAAGAAAAAACAAGTCTGACTATGGCACTGAGTATTGATAAGCTTACCTCAGTTATATTAGCTTTCAAACCAGCTCGATCAACCCAAATTGGTGGAACTTCCTCAACACCAGGTCCTCCAGTGAATACAGGGCTTAGTTTGCGGCTGTTGAAGCAGCTTGTTTTGAATGTACGGTTACGGGGATCATAAACACCATCCAGATAAGGGTGTACATACTCTAGCTTAAACGAAAGATCATCCTGAGGAAAAAGATAATATAACATAAGGATTGTACGTAGCACATGATAGATGGATGTTATCAAATGAAACGATAAGTTGATTGAATGTACCTGAGGGTTCAAGAAGTTGCTAGTGGTCACTGAACCCATGAGAGACCTATTAAGACCGTTGAGGTTTCGATGTTCGAATGTGACAGACCCACCTGGCTGGAATGAAGCCTGATTCACATAAACAATGACAGTTAAACTCAATGGAAACTTTTGAATCTGTACTTGTTCCAGGAGGAAAGGATTCATACCAGTGTAGGAGCTCCACCACGCCCAGGAACAATACTCCATTCAGTACTGACTTCAGCTGACTTCTGTTCTAACTCTTTCAGTTTGATCTCAACGATAATGCCCCCTTCGTTTTTCTCATCTGGTCGTGGATTAACTTCAATGTTAGAGAACAGCCCTAGTGAGTTGATGTTCCTCAGAGCTTGCTTCCCAGCTTCAATGTTGAAAACATAGCCTTGGCGGAGCTGTCAACAAAACATATATATTATTATCACCAAAACTAACATAACAAACAAGTATATGGAACATTAGTAAAAGCCAAAAAGCAAAGTTAACACTGAAACTACATATATTAAGGCTGAACAAATCAATCTTGGTAATGTAGGTTCACTGATCTATCAGTATATATAAATGTACTTTCTTCTTTATCCTATACCATTGAGGCCATCAAAGTTACTGCATCACATCATAACGAATAAAATTCAACTAATGACACAAACCTGCTTGGGCAATTCCCTGCGCACAACAGGAACTTGAGTGTTACCTTCAACAACATTACCAAGCTTATCTTGAAACTGTATAACCAACTGAGTTATATCTCCTTCCACAACTTCACAAACAACCTCCTTAGTATTCAAATTCCCAAAATTCACAACTTGAGCACAAGCATACCCTTCATCATGGTACCATTTCTGAACACGGTCCCTAATCCTCTGCAAAAGCCTTGCACTCACTTTCCCTTGGTCTCTCAACATCTGCATCACCTCACCATAAACAGGTGCAGGTAACAAACAAGGTCTTGCCCTATCAATTCTCCTTTTGTAATCCTTCTCCAAGCTCCTATAATACTCAAGCTTCTCTTTATCTGTCATATCTGAATCCATTTCAATCGGCTTAGACTGAACCATTAGTCCAACGTTAATACATCTAAACCTATCAGCAGATTGCCATGTACTCTCAGCAAAAGAGATTGTAACACCTAAGGTTCCATCAGGCTTTGTTTTTCCTTCTAAATCAACCTTCTCGAACATTCCACAAGTAGCTAGGGTTTCAAGCTCCTTCTGCAATTGAGCTTTAGTATAAACTCCACCAGGACGAATTGATACCATCTCAAAAAAGGAATCTTCAGTGCCAATTGTGGTTTGTCTTCTTCGGTCAAAGAACATAATGTCAGATACTTTATACTTCTTGAAACCACTGAGCTTATTCAATTGAACAACGATGTTAGCCGGTAAGCCATGAGAATCCCAATCCGGTGATTGTTCTTCATCAGCAACTGCTGGCGCTGGAGAAAACAATTTCCCCCAAAATCCACCATCATTTCCATCTCCGCCGCCGCCACCACCAAATCCTCCGAAATTACCATCACCTCCACCTCCTACACCGCCGCCGCTGCTTAGAATCAATGGAAGATTTGAGATTCGGAATAGAAAGAGTGAGGCAGCGGATGAGACTGAGGCTACAGCTAGCGGTTTTGATAGGTTTTTAAGTAGAGAATCCTTTGAATAAGACTCTGTATCTCGACTAGGTAAGCTACTGCTGCATTTTATCGATGGGATACGAGGAAGACGAGTAGTTGGAGAAGATAGAAATTTCCGACGGGAAGTGAGAGAAGTAGAAGGAGTAGAGCTTGTTGACGCCGGGATAAGCTGGCCGTTGACAGAGAAGGCGGCCATGGTCGGAGAAGAATGAAGGAAGATAAGGTTTTAGAGAGGAGAAGGAACTGACGACTTCGGGTTTTGTGCAGGTAAAGAGAGATTTTCATTTACACTACATTCCGTTTGTTGGATTTAATAGAAAAGCGTGTGCCGTTTTATTTAGTTGAAACAGCACGCGTGTCTAGTGAGGAGAAACAAAACTGCTGAGAGTACACAAACCAAGAAACTACTCATGCTATAAGTAAGAAGAATCAAGACATGGCTTTTCCAGAACCAACAGAGTCAGAAGAATATGTTAATGATGTTTCAGAAATTAACACTAACCAACCCTCTGGCTTCAATACTAAGGTTCTACCTCTCTATATGTTAATGTGGCATTACATCAGTCAAATCAAATCATTTTATGCTTGTAAACATGAAGATGACATTATGATAATAACAATGATCCCAACAGATTTGGTTGGCATATATTACATGAATTTTTCTAAGCCTAATTTATTTGTTTAAGTCCAAGAACTCAAGCTCACTCTCTTGCTTATTATACACACAAACCAACTTATAAGTCCCAACAAATTATTACCAGTAATCTCCACAAGAACACACTCCATTCTTAAACCGATGAAACCGGTTTACATCTCTAACTAAAATCTCCTTTTCCATGAACTTTGATATAAACTTTGTAAACAAGTGACAATCTTCACACAAACGCAAGTTCTTAGTGATTCTTATAGGTTCTCCTTTTGCTGTATTTATAAGCCCAAACGCTAACGCTAGTTTCTCACTGTGTCCCAACACTATCCTCTCTTTCTCTTCCGTTTCAAGCTCATATAGAACTCCTTTGGTCTGTGGTACATACCCTTTCTCCTTCATATCTTCTGCTAACTTAACCAACAAGGCATGGATCTGTTCCATTAGAGGGTTAAACTCATCCACTGAGACAAATGAGTATATTTTTCTCCTTACTTCCATCCAACATCGACCAGGTAGCTTCTGTAGTCCCCGGTGTTCTAGAAGCTTTTTCACTCTCTTAACCTCATCCCACATCTGAGCTTCCGCGTAAATGTCGGCTAACAACACATAGTTCCCTGCATTTTTGGGTTCGAGTGAAAAAAGCCTTCTACTTGCCCACTCTGCAAGCTCAACATTACCGTGAATTCTACAAGATCCGAGAAGGGAACCCCAAACTTTTGGACCAGGTTCAGTCCTCATTTCTTGTACCATCTTTGCTGCCTCGTTTAATCTATTCGCCCGACCTAATAGATCAACCATACAAGCATAATGCTCGACTTGTGGTTGTAACCCATGGTCTCTCCACATTGATTCAAATAGTCTTTTTCCTTCTTCAACAAGTCCTTCATGGCTACAAGCTCCCAAAACGCTGACGAATGTTACAGGTGTTGGAGAAGCACCGTTGGCCAGCATCTCTTCAAATATCTGAATTGCTTTCCTTCCATACCCATGTACGCCATAGCTTGATATCAAGGAGTTCCAGGATACAACATCCCGGTCATGCATTTTATCAAATACTCTTTGTCCTACCTCGAGCTTGCCGCATCTACCATACATTGTCACAAGAGCACTGATCACTGGTAATATGGAGTCAAGCCCCCGTCTGAGTATGTAACCATGAATCAATCTCCCTTGCTCTAAAGCCGCAAGTGAAGCACAAGCTTGAAGCACACTCACCATAGTCACCGAATTAGGGGATGAATCTTTGGTTTCTGTCATCATTTCACGGAAAGTCCTCAGAGCTTCAAAAGCTTTCCCATTCTTTGCATAGCAAGCGATCATAGCACTCCAAGAAACAACGTTTCTCACGAGCATTCCACCAAACACATGGCTGGCATAATCCACACAGCCAAATCGAGCATACATGTCTAGTAGCGTAGTCATGATATAAACATGAGAATTGTATCCGCGTCGAGTAAGATGCGCATGAATCTCTTTCCCTTTGGTTAGATAACTCTCCGTGCATTCCGATGCAACACAAGCTTTGAGAACGTAAGTGTATGTGAACCTATCTGATTCGACTGCAATCCTATTCATCTTCCAGTACAAACCCAACACTTCTTCTCCATGACCTGCTAATGTAAGCGCTCGGAACAAAGCGTTCCAAACATATATAGTTCTCTTACGCGTTTTATCGAACACCTTCCGTGCATAATCAACTGACCCCAAATCCGAATACATACCAATAAGCTTCGTTGCCAAAAAAGGATCTTGATCGGACCCATTATCCAGAATATGTCTATGAACGCGTAAAGCATCAGAAAGAGAGCTTCGATGACCGCAACAGAGAATCAGAAGCTCGTAGGTCTGTTGACTGAGGCTGGATTCTTGAGACAAGACGCGAATGGCCTGTTTAAGTTTACCCTCTTTGCATAGTGATTGAATTAGCTGATTATTAGAGATTTTAGTTCCGGCGCCGGAGACTATCGAATGATTGTTTAAGGTAACAGAACACGAAGGTGGCTTCGGTAAACAGCGAGGTAAGAAGTTAACAGTATAAGATATTGGTTGAATTGTTTGAGGAGGGTGAGATAGAAACATTTTCCAGTGATTAAGCTTTTTCCGATGCTCTTACCGGAAAATTCAAAAAGACAACATAAAATAATTTCGGCTTCACTACCAAATCTGATTTTTGATCGACGAACGAAAGTTACGAAACAGCTATACTTGTATCTGCTACTTGATTCCCACGTGCAAATCACGTGATTAAAATGGGCCTTTTTGGATCAGGCCCGTATTTGGATGGTTTCGTATTTAAACAGCCTGAGGTGTTGTTTAAAATGGTTATATTAAAATCTATGTTTAGAAAAAATATTATTTTTAAAATAAATATTTCATATTGAAATTAGCCAATAAATCTTAGTAATATATAAAATCTGTAGACAAATCAACTTATTATTAATTAGTGTTGAGCTATAAGCACATAATCTAATATTTAATTTAAGTAAAACAATCACTTTTATACAAAAACAAATCAAATTTAAAATAAAATCAATTTTGGTTCCAGTTTTGACATATTTTTCCAAATATAAAATTATTTTTTTAAACCAATAAACTGAAATGGTATATGTAACCAAATTGCTAAAGATGAAGAGACTGATTTACTATATTACAACAAGATAAGTTTTTTAAATATTAACTTAAATACTTCTATTTGGAAAAATGTAAAATAGAATTTACGAAATAAAATTTTAAATTTGGTTTTATTTATTTATATTTTAATATAATATATTTTCACCATTTTTTATTTTCTATAAAATTTTAAAAATATTTATTTGATTATAAATATCTAATCGACAATGTTTACAAAAAGATTCAATATATGACTAAATTTTTTAAAATTGAATAATAGTTTGTCAAAACTCTTAGGTTACAATACCTTTTAAACCTTATTACTAAAAAGAATAAAAATAAATATAAACCTAATCCTAAAATATATGTCATAGTCAAAAATTAAATATTAATTGTATAAATTTTTTAATTAATTGCATGATTAATTTTAAATTATAATTTAATTATATATAATAAAATAATATATACAAAAAATTATAGTGATGGATATTATTTGAAATATCATTGTCTAGTTTTCAAATAAATATTAAAAGAAATTATAAAAAGGTCGATTTAGATAGTTTTATGGTTCGGAATAGTTTGAAGTCTTTAAGATTTGTTTCACATATATTTTTGGGAGTCGTACTTAAATTTATGAAGAGTCACTAAGTCTAAACTCCACGACCCAAAAAGTGGATGGGTCAGTGGGTTGTTGAAACATGAAGACAAGTGTTTTGATAGGTGTAGCGACACTAGTTACTCCGTACGTAATCGGTGTAGGATCCACATCGGTGAACATGATTGGAGCCATTATTTTAATTTTATCATTTCTTATTTTATTGGAAAAATCAATAAAATAATCAAATGATGAGTAAGATTCATTTGCCATACAATAGTATATAAATAAATTAACTATGCATGGTAGATGAAAAAAAAAAAAATATATATATATATATATATATATNTAATAAAAAATACTGATTGATCTTTTTATTTTAATAATGAACTGGTGGAGAAATAAATTTGTCACCATAAGACCAAATTTTTTTCATATTTAATTATTATTTTTAGAGAAACAAATTTGTGACCATAAACAAATTTGTGACCATGAGACCAAATTTTTTTATATTTAATTGTTATTTATAGAAGAAAAACAAATTTTCTCTGATACTATTATTTATAGTTTTTAGGACAAAATTACTTTATTTTTTTTAATTAGATACAAATATTATTTTTTATTAAAATTATACTTTTAATTTAATGTTAAAACTGAATATTTAGTGACTGTTTTAATTTTTATTATTTGGGTTGAATATTTAGTGGTTGGGTTTATTATTTATTGTTCGGGTTTTATGTAATTTTTTAAAAATATAATCTAATTTTTAATTCAATGAAATAAATTATAATTTTATCTTAAATTAATTTTAATAATATTTATAAAAGTTAAAATTAATTTAGTGATATTTTTAAGAATTGTCCATAAATAAATATGATATAATGTTACGATAACATTATTATTATAATAAATAAATTTTTCTCACCACATATTTTATCACGACGAACGATATTTTTATTTATTCTTTGTCTACCGTCTTTAAAATGTACTCACACATCTCCAACTACTTGAAGCTTCCACACACCATTCATCTTGAATCTTTTCATGGATCAAATTTAATCCATTCAATAGTCTTCTTACCCGTATGTGGCCTTTCAAAGAAATACTTCATGTAATCCGAATACACAATGCTCTTATACAATGCCTTGTCACCATTCTTTATCACCTCAGCTAATGGTTCAATCACAGAATCATTATTAGGTCCACAATAAAACGCAAACGAGATCCGACTAAGAAACCTATTAGCCATGACCACATGTTCCACACTCTTGTACTTATCATTGCTTAAAATCTGTAATATGTCTCCAATGTTAACCACAATGGCTCCCATAACTGGTGGAACATGGAGCCACTTGTTACCATATCGAGCATAAAGGCTACCTATTATGTCGTCTTGGAGAAGAAGTGTGAGTGTGTTTATGTCCGAGTGACGACCTGTTCCGACCGCGAGCTTAGGTTCAGGACACTCAGGATAAAAGTTGAGGTTCATTCTCAATGTTCCCATTAGGGTTTGTTCTATGGAGTAGTTCATGTTTGTGTTTAGATTGGTCATTAGTATTTCAAGAATCTTTTTACCTATTGGCTTCATCCTATGAGAATGATTTAAAACTTCGTCCCTGCCACAAATCCTTGTTAAATATTTCATCTATTTTATACAAATTTATTTATAGTATTTTATTTTATTTTTTTATTAAATATGGTATGTACAATTTTTTTTTTTTTTTGTAACTCAGGTAATCCGGCTGAATTATGGACCGTCGGTTCTGATACATGTTAGAATGGCAAACCCATACTACAGACCACGCATAATCCCCAACACCGACTAACCCTAGAGTATGTACAATATTGTATTTATGATGTCCATTAAGTTTGTACAGTAACCATAATGTAACTATATAATATTATATAAATATTATATATACTGTATTTAATTTATATATATGATCTTTATATTAGTTTAAAATATTTTACTCAAAACCATATAGTTTTAAATACGATGACAATTTTATTCTAAAAAAAAAATATAAAATTAAATTTTTGTTATTTACCATTTTGGATATTTTCTTAATTTATTTAACTTTGATTTGACTATATTTTAAATTTAGTTTTATTGATTATTTAGTTAATATTTATATATACATATTATAAAGATTATCTTCCATACAATTTTTTGTGATAAAAATTTATATGAAAACATCATAAAAATTTATTAAAGTCCCTACTCCCCTAATTTTTGTTGTGATAATATATTTTAAAATGTAATTTTTAAAAATGTCTAAAAGAGTAAATCTTATACTATACTTTCGAGAATATAAAAACAAAAATCTTGACTCAAGTCTTAGAGTTATACCTGCACACAGAAGGCCATGAACTAGCGAAGTCAACTTGGTTGGGACAATACTCAAACTTGATAAAATCTCTCCACTCCAACTTAGCCTCTTCATATGGATTAAAACTTGTCATGTACCAAGCTGTTTCCGACACAGACCTACCTTTCCAATACCGTTTCTTTTCCTCCGCCGGCAAACCAAAAAACCCACGACCAGCAGCTCTCAGTTCGTTTAACTCATCCACTGACACTCCATGATTCACTATCTGAAAAAACCCTAATGTTTCAGCAGCCTTGCAGATCTCCTTGGCAACACTTGGGTTTTTCCAGTCAGAAACGTCAATGACCGGAATCACCGGTCCTTTGCCGGTGGTTGTTACGTCTATGATGAGTTCCTCGGTGGTGACTCGCTTCTCAGGGAGTTGGATGTAACGTGAAGGTAATGTCTTTGGAGACATAACGTCGACGAGACCTTTTACTCCGTTACGTTGGTTTACAACGAAATCTGTGACAGCAACGTCGGTGAGTTTCAGATAAGCCATTTTGTGTTTTCGACCAAACAAAAAAAAATATATTAAGAGACGATAAGAATAATGAAAAGTAAGAGTTCTTTGCTATTTAGGGTTGATATATATAGAATAATAAAGAGCATATCCAAAAATTTGGAAATTCTAAAAAGAAAATTAAAATATATAAAAATATTAATAAAAATGAAAAATAAAGATTCTATTAAA
>KE158280.1:58108-116831 GCA_000411055.1 Leavenworthia alabamica
AGACAATTGTTTAAATATTCATATACTACGGATCTTGAATATAAATATGTTATCTTATGTCTACTTGCATGGACGAAGGCTAATATAAAAATAGACATTATTGCAACATGATTGAGTGTAGATTCAAGAATGAATAAAAAAACAATAATACACTTTGTAATAACATTAATCAAATGAAATATATAATATGGGAAAACGGTTAAAATAAATAGGTTGTTTCAAATTTTACAATTTTAAATATTGTATTTTTCGGTTCCGATTTAAATGCTAATATTTTTTGTTGATTTCTTTTAAAATCATTAAGTTTATGTTGACTGACCAAATTAGGCATGTCGTTAACTCAACTAACTATAGTTTATGATGCCGATAAACTGTTCTGTCATTGGTTCTACCGTCGGATTTTTGCATCATTGCTTGTTGTGACGAAACAATTTAACAGCGTCATAAACTATCGTTAGTTGAATTAACAAAATGTTTAATTTGGCCAGTCAATATAAACTTGATGATTTTAAAAAAAATAAAAAAAAAATTAGTATTTAAATCGGAAGAAAAAATACATTATTTAAAATTATAAAATTTAAAAGTACTTTGACCGTTTTCCCAATATATATATAAAAAGATCCAAAAGATGCATGTGATCAAATACTATCGTATATTAATAATATATTATTGTTACGACTAAATTTGATGTGAGGTGGAGATCAGACCAGCTTTTGTTAGCTTGTCACATTCTCCAGAAGCGTTAGCCAGGCTGTCCTTGTTCATCATGCAACATTGCAACATGTGGACATTATATATGATTACAAGGACGTTGTAAAATATAGATGACACGTGAAAGTGAAACATGTTGGCTACGTATTTCAATTCATTGTCATGCTAATATTTACATGCATGGTCATTATTTCTTGAAGAATTTAAAACGAAGACATGCTCTTTGATTGGAATCATTTACATTACTTATTTGCTGAGCGACACAACATGGAGAAAACGTGTAGGAATGGCCATTGATTAATCGTATTGGGAAGTTGGTCGGTCCATAATCTTTGTAATTTATAAAATAAGTTATATATATATATATATAAATCTTTTAAAAAACTTTAAAATCTGCAAAATTTGTAAAATCCCTTAAACAAATATGCAAAACCCATTAATAAACGATTTAATTGGTTAAAATATATATTTTTAAAAAATATATAAAACCAAAATTAAATATATGATAAATTATATTTAAAAATATGTAAATTTTTTTATTTTTCATACACTAGAAAATGTCAAATCTAACCTAACCATATTTAATACCATTCAGATTTTAACAATAAATCTGAATTATATTAAATGATTAGTAATCATAAATATTAACTGCAAAATTATACTCACTCTATTATAAAATATAAGATGTTTTAAAGTTTTTTGTTCTTATTTTAATATATAAGATGTTTGTGTATTTCTATCTATCTTTAATTTTATTGAAACATGTATAACTAATAATATTTTTCTGAACTATACTTGGATTCATCTCTTATATCCACACCTAAATTTTTAACCAATTAAAATGTGACATATTATATTATAATTAAATTCAAATAAATAATAAAAAATAAATTATTAAATTATTAAATTCTAAATTTAAAATTCTAAATCTTAAATTAAAAATATTAAAATATAAATATAAAATAATAAACTCTAAATAAAAAATAGTAAATCCTAAATCTACAGTTGTTTAATAATTTTTTAAAAAGTGAATTTGTTTGGTTGTTCAATAATATTTTGTAAAAATCAATTTTTAAATATAGCTTTGTGAAAGTTAATTTGTATAGTTGTTTGATAAATTTTTTGTAGAAATTAATTTTAATCTATAATTGTTTTATATTTTTTTTATTGTTAAGTTGTATAATTGTTGGATAAAGTATTTTAAAAAAATCGATTTTAATGTATAGTTGTTTAATAAAGTTTTTGAGTAAAAATTAATTTATATAGTTATTCCATAAAACTTTTATAAAAATAGATTTCAATGTATAGTGCTTAACAAATTTTTTGTTAAAGTTAATTTGTATAATTGTTTAATAATTTTTTAATAAAAATCGATTTCAGTGTATAGATTTTGTTAATTTTTTAGATAAAGTTTTTAGAGAAATTTTATAAAAATTATTTGGTAAAATTTTTAAGAGAGCTTTGGAAAATGATGAAAACATTTTGTATTTTTAAACTAGAAACCAACATTAGTTTTCGATTTAAAATTAATGAATAAAAATAAAAAATTTAAAGTTTTGATGGTTTCATTTTTAGAAGATTCTTTGATTTTGTATCAGAAAAAAGAATATTAAAAATTTTAAATTTTATGATTATATTAGACTTATTTTATTAAGCAGATTTGATTAAACCAAACCAAGATATACATACCTAAACCAGAAATCGAAAGAAACATAGATATACTTTTATAAACCATAAATACAAGAGAAAACACACCAACCACAATAAGAAGAGAAAAAAAGTAGCAACAGATTCTAAAGTGTTACTAACAAAAGAATCTCACAAGCTTTAGCTATTAAACACAAACCCCAACCAAAAAGCATAAAAACACAAGTAAATGAACACAAGTATTGTACATAGTCTTACATTTCATCACCCAAAACTTGAAAATAAAAAGACACTGAAAACAAAAGTTTGAATCTTTTGAAGATGGTAACAAAACCCAGTTTACATTTTAGTTTAAGAAGAGCAACAAGCTCGTTTCACGCTTCCAGATGTGTCATCTACATTAATTGTAGTTCCTTGTCCAGGAATAGCAGAATTAGCTGATGCTGCTTCTTGTGCAGCTAATGCTTTTTTACTTATGATATGATAAATCTCTCCTAAGATTGTTTGAAACGCTTTTTCGACATTTGTTGCTTCAAGAGCAGATGTTTCTAAGAAAGATAAACCTTCTTTCTCAGCTAAACTTTGACCATCTTCTTCAGCAACAGATCTCAAGTGGTTGAGATCAGATTTGTTCCCAGCCATCATGATAACAATGTTGGAATCAGCATGGTCTCTTAGTTCACGTAACCATCTTAAGACATTGTCAAAGGTTTGTCTTTTGGTTATGTCGTAGACAAGAAGTGCACCTACTGCACCTCTGTAATAAGCACTTGTGATGGCTCTGTACCTTTCCTGACCTGCAGTATCCCATATCTGGGCCTTAATTGTTTTCCCTTCCACCTACACAGATTCAATGTAACAATGATTTAGATCACAAAAGCTCATATTCATCCAAAGTCGTGACTCGAACTAGCGACCTCTGATCATATGATCAACATTTTTCATTGGTTGACTTTGAAGGAGGACAAAGTCAAGCTCAAGCACCAAAAATGAAAATAATAATCATAAGTGAATTATTGAGGACAGCTAGTGAGAATCTTTATTTTTTATTGAATTTGTCCCCTTATTATCATCAATTTATAATCTTAAAGTAATTAACAAAAAGCATCTGTCATTAATCATAATATATGGCCAACACATCTCAAAGATTCTTTCTTGAAAAGAAAAAAAACTCTCAACAAGACAAGAGAACAATCACATTGATCCGACAAGACACAATGTGTTCCTTAGACTGATCTAAATCCTTCACTAGAAATGAACAATCAAATACTAATGTGATGGATCATAAAGCTCCCAGAAAACTAAAAGGTATAGTCAAAGATTAAACCTTCAAAGATTAAAGCTAAGATAAATCAGAAACAAAACCTATAGCTTTAAACCCTTTGAATACATATAATGATTCCATATGATAATTATATACTTTAAAGAAAGTGAAAGAGACAAATAAGAATGACACCTGAGTAGTTTTAGTGGCGAATTCAACACCAATGGTTGATTTTGATTCCAAACAAAACTCATTTCTTGTGAATCTTGACAAGATGTTAGATTTCCCAACACCTGAATCACCAATCAACACGATCTTAAACAAATAATCATATTCTTGATCTACTCTATGCGTCATTTTCTCCAAACCTACACAATTCAAGAGCATCGTTAGTATATAACCTAATCAAACTACGAAATTGAACACCAACCCCAAATTAAGATATACCCTCGGATGAATCGAGAAACAAAAGTTGAATTCAAACGCCTTAGCTACACAACTGTAAAGGACGAAACTTTAATTGAGAGAAGCTTTAGTGGTGGAAAAAAATGGAGAATTGTGTTGTTTAATTTGATGGGCTTCGTGTTCTTCTTCTCGAGATAGAGGAGGAAATAAAGTAAAGTAAATAAACGTGTATATCTGTGTCAAGGACAAGAACGACGTCGTGCTTGAGAAATAATAAAAGACAAGAGTTTTAGTTTTAGTTTGATGATGTGGCAAGTAATGATTCGTAAGTAGGCTGGCAAAAAGTAAGAGCATGTTCCAAGGGTATTACAGTAAACTATATTTTGAGTTTTATTTATAGTTTGCATTATAAAAATAAAAATAAAAGCAATGATTGTTTTTGTTTGACAATCAAAATACGCCACGTCAACGGAGAAAACATGTAAATGAATAAAATAATGAAATGATGAGCTGATGAATTATTTATTACTGAATAAATTTTATATATCTCTGTCTTTTTTTGTTGCACCCAAATCTTTAAAAAAAAAGAGTTTTCAAAAAGAAAAATTCTAATATTAGTATTTTTCTAACCAAATCAAATAGTAAAATCTGGTATTCTTAAAAAATATATCAAATATTATTTTAAAAAATACCAAATATTAACTTCATTCGGATATTTATACATAAATATGTGTAAATAAATATATTAAATATATATATATATATGTATATAAAGTGATAAGCCTTCATGTTCTCCATGTCTTTATGAATATTTTAATTTTAATTTTTTTTTTTGTATCTTAAAAAATTGTGTTTTAAAAGAGTCGAAATTTGATCGAAAAATTTAATCGAAAAAAATCAAATAGTTAGTAAAGAATACAAAAATTTCTAAATATTTAAAATTTTGAATGTTTAAAAATTTCTAATTGTAATTTTTTTTTAAAATATTTGTTTCGTATACAAACCTAGTTACCATCTTTACTCTTAAATGATTCATGTAAATAAATACTAGAGATGTTTTGTACTTGAAGAAATATTAGAATCCCTATAACTATAGTAAAATAACAGAGGAATCTATTTGGATGCAGAACTGATCGAATCTGAAACACTCAAATATATGAGATATAGAGACAAGTTCCAAGGGTTAGTAAATGAAAGCGTAGAGCACAAGGAAGATATAAATAACAAGTGCAGAAGGAACAAGCACAACAAGTGGAACAATAGCTGCAAGTGCATGAAAGCTTCTCTTACATTCCAAAGGTCCAAGCTTGATTTGAACAAGATCCACTAAACCCATTGTTAAGAACCCACATCCCAAAACTGACCCAACACACGAAGCCACGATTCCCACTCTCAAAGCTGCTAAGTTCACTCGCCCTACTCCTGTGTTTAACACAGACGCTTCTTCAACCATGCTCTCATTCGTTGTTGTTGTTGTTTTGATTGCTTGCTTGAGAGAAAAGGCAATGAGGCTAGAGAAGAGGAAGAAGCTGAAGGAGTAAACATGGCTTGAGACTAACCTTTCTGCTAATACGTTGCCTTTTGTGGCAGCACATCTGCGGAGATGGTGGTTCTTGGCTGCGGAGGAAGAAACCAGAAAAGTGATATTTCCACTTGTAGTAAGGCCGAGGAAAAGAGCAAGCGAGAAGAGGGAGTTAACGTTAACGATCCCGTCTAGAGCCGTCACGTGGATAAGTGTCGTTGAGAGAAACCTTCGCCTGAGAAATTCCACGGCAGAGCCGGACATTGTCTTCAGTACCAGACTTGAATTGTTTCGTTCGTTATATAAAATAAAATATACACTTTAGTTACTAATTCACAAAGGTTGTTATTTATTTTTAGGTTTGGAGACTCTTGAGAAAGTAAGTAGCGTCGAAGCTAAGGATTAAGGATTGTGTGTTGTGTCATTGAAGGTAACGTAGCTTTTGGTTTTGTCTCAATATCTCAGCCTCTTAAGTCTTAAGAGGTGTCTTTATTACATGAACACTAGTTTCTAAAGTTATTATTTTTTTGTTAAATATTACAGTCATGCCCACAAACTGTTCGACGAAATAACCCTAAATTAAAATACGCCACTCAGAAGCTATAGAAGATAATAAGAACAACTCAGACGCCAGTAGAACCAAAACCATCTTCACTACGAACAGTGGAATCCAAATCTTCAACCTCCATAACTTGAGGAGTCACAATTTTTTCAATGATGAGCTGAGCGATTCGATCTCCCAATTTCACTTCAAAATCAACATCTGAATAATTAAACAAAATTACACCAACAGGTCCTCTGTAATCAGCATCGATCACACCAGCTCCAACATCAATTGAGTGTTTCCAAGCCAAACCAGATCTCGGAGCAATTCTGGCGTAAGTTCCTTCAGGAACGGCGATGCTTAGATCTGTTGGAATAAGCGCTTTGCCTCTCGCTGGAACTTTTGAATCCACGGCACTTGATAGATCGTATCCAGCAGATAGAGATGAACCTCTTGTAGGTAATATAGCTTTCTCGGAGAGTTTCTTCACTTTAAAGAATGATTGATCGAGCTTTTGGAGTTTAGGTAACGGTTCGTTAACGCAAGCCATTAAGGAAACTGGAAAACGAAGTGTAGTTGTTAATCGTGATTTTTAAGGAGTTGCAGAGAAACCCTAATTTGAATCTGAGGAAGAAGACTTGTTGTTGTGACGATTATAAAGGCGTCGTAGTCCCTCGCCATCAATGAGTGAGTGGCGCTAAAAGTTTCCCTCCAAATTTCTAACAAGCTTAATGGGCTTAACTTATTCATAAATTGGTTGGTTGGCCCATCAGCCCAATACCTCAATCCTAACTTCCTAATTGAAATTAGGGTTTATCTTATCGGTGAGTCTCGTGAACCCTAACTTTTTTTTTTCCGTCAATTTCTTATCATTCGATCTGGGTTTTTGATTAATCAAAAACTAGGTCATGTCATCTCTTCTACTCCATGGACGAAGGTCACTCGAGTTACAGAAATGGTGTAATTTGAGAGTTTCAGTGAACATTGTGCAAAATGCATTTGCTTTCTCAAACTCATTCTCTTCTGTAAATGGTGAAGATGTGAGTCACTTAAGCAATACTTTCACTGTTTCTTATCTCATCAAATCATTGGGTTTAACTAAAGCACTTGCAGAATCAATCTCGAAAAAAGTGAGCTTTGAAGACAAGTTAAATCCAGATTCTGTTCTAAACCTTCTTAGAAGTCATGGGTTTAAAGATTCTCAAATCTCAAGTATCATTAGGGCTTACCCACGACTACTTATAACAGATGCTGAAAACTCCCTTCGTCCAAAGCTTCAGATTTTACAATCCAGAGGAGGTTCAAGGTCTGAGCTAATTAACATTGTTTCCACAGTTCCCAAAATCTTAAGGAAGAAAGGTGAAAAATCTATCAGTTTATACTATGATTTTATCAAAGATATTATTATGTATGATAGTAATAGTTCTAAGTACAAAGAGTTGTGTCATTCTTGGCCAGCGGGTAAGAATGAAAACAAAATCCGAAATATATTGGTTTTAAGAGAATTAGGAGTACCTCAGAAGTTGTTATTTCCATTGCTTATCTCTAATGGTCAACCTGTTTGTGGAAAAGAGAAATTTGAAGAAACACTTAAGAAAGTAGTTGATATGGGTTTTGATCCAACTAAGTCAAAATTTGTGGAAGCTTTGCATGTAATTTATGAAATGAGTGATAAAACTTTAGTAGAGAAAGTAGCTGTTTATAAAAGGTTAGGCTTTAGTGAAGATGATATATGGTGTATATTCAAGAAATGGCCTTTCTTTTTGAAGTTTTCAGAGAAGAAGATAATTCAGATGTTTGAAACTTTGAAGAAGTGTGGTTTGGTTGAGGAAGAGGTTATTTCAGTGTTGAAGATGCGTCCACAGTGTATACGTGCTTCAGAGCAGAAGATATTAGACAGTATTGAAACGTTTCTAGGTTTAGGATTCAGTAGATACGAGTTTTCGATGATGGTTAAACGATTCCCTCAGTGTACTGCGTATTCTGCGGAGATGGTTAAGAAGAAGTTTAAGATTTTAGTGAAGGAGATGAAATGGCCACTAGAAGCTCTGGTTATGATTCCTGCGTTTCTTGGATATAGTCTGGAGAATAGGATTGTTCCAAGGTGTAATGTAATCAAAGCTCTCATGTCAAAAGGATTGATTGGAAATGGAAACCCTCCGATTTCATCTGTTTTGGTGTGTGCTGATCAAGACTTCTTGAACAGGTATGTGATGAAACATGACAAGCTAGTGCCTGAGCTGATGGCTATCTTCACCAGAGATCGTGTTTCATAGTATCATTTTTTGGTTCTGAACACATTTTTTGTAATCTAAGGTCGATTTGGATCCAGCGGCTTTTAATATATCTTCTATTATTAGTATTACAGATTTTTAGGAACGCAAGATCAAATTGCAAGACAAATAGGATCATATTAAACACTCACAGTTTCACACATTCAATCAAACCGGTGAAAAATCAACCGGTTTTGCAATTAAGACCAAAACCAAGAGGAAACAAAGGATCATAGGACTTGGCGGTATCAGCAGTTAACGGTAACTGATCAACGTTTTTGAACCAAGTCACTGGTAACTTCCCTTCAAAGTCATAATCTCCAAAAATAACATCAGCCATCCCATGTCCTTCACTTCCAGGCAGCCAAGCAGCAACCAAAGCCTCAGTCGTTTCAAGAACCTTCTGCTCAAGAACCATTGGCCGTCCTGAGAACAAGATCGCTAGAGTCGGGATTTTCTCTGCAACCGCAGTTACAATATCGTTACCATTCAAGGGTATCTTGAGTTCTAAATCATCTCCCATAGTCTCTGCATAAGGTGTTTCACCCACTGCAACAATCGCGTATGAGAAGCCTTGTTCCGAGGCTAAGGTTTCCTCCGAAGGAGTCTTTTCGTAGATCACTTCAGTATTGTCTCCAACTGCTTCTTTAATCGCGTCTAAAAGCGTTGTGCCTACATTTTCAAACCAAAACAGATACATTCTGGTTAAAATTCCCACTACTTAGAACTTCTGTGTTTGGATCCTTTTGATTTACCGATTGTGATCTTGCCGCTTAAACCAAACCATGCCTTTGTCCATCCTCCACACTGATATCCAAGATCATCCGCATGTGTTCCAGTAACTAGAATTCTCTTGGCATTACGATCTAATGGCAGAAATGGATTCGCAGAACTTTTACCGTTCTTTAGCAGAACTAACGACTTTCTAACCGCTTCACGACCCAATTCTCTATGTTTCTGAAAAAACATATTCAATCATGTTCTCTTGTCCCATCACTCAAGTCTAATTGCATTTTGTATAAGAGAACTCACCTTGCAGCCAACAGTAGTCAATAAAGACCGATCCGTGAGAGGATGTTCGAAAAGACCAGCAACAAACTTGACTCTAAGTATTCTCTCAACAGCATCATTGATCCTAGAAATAGGTACTTCCCCTGTCTCCACAAGATCTGTAAGGTCCTTTATAAACTGTTCGTACTTGAAAGGTACCATAACCTATAATAACAACAATTAATAATCTTCACTCCTTGTATTATCCAAGACAGATGAAAACATAGTTATGTTTCAGACTATATACCATGTCGACTCCAGCATTAACTGAGATTTTAACACAGTTTCTGTAGTTAGAACCGAATGGCTCGCTAAGTCTTTCCAAAGCTTCCCAGTCTGAAATAACAAATCCCTAATAACAAAACCAGCTCAAATCATACACCTCAAGCTTTATTTAGATATTTAGTATTCAGATCAAATTTTTTAGACAGACCTTGAAACCAAGTTTTTGTTTGAGAAGTTCAGTTAAGAGGTAATAATCAGTGTGAAGTTTACTTCCATTCCAACTTGAGTAAGACGCCATAACTGTAGAGACTCCTTGAGCAAGACAATTCAAATATGGAGCAACATGTATTTTCTCTAATTCTTCATATGAAACAATGGTGTTCCCTTCATTTAAGCCCTTATCAGTACCACCATCTCCAACAAAATGCTTAGCACACGCAACCACATTGTTTCTATCATACCAATGAACAAAAGCCATAAGAAATGACATCAAACCCATTAATGACACAACACAAGCTATATACATACCTTCCTGCAAGAAAAGGGTAACCATTAGGATGTTCTTTAGGTGGTTCGCCTTGTAAACCCGAGACAAGTGAACTCATCTCACATATAATGTTAGGATCTTCACTGTAACTCTCATAGGATCTTCCCCATCTTGGATCTCTCAAAACCTGTTAGAAAGACAACATCTCAAACTCAAGATGATGCCAAATAAAACATACTCTCAAGAAACTAAGGAACTTACAGCCACACATGGAGCAAAGGCCCAATGAGCACCACAAGCCCTTACTTCAAGTGCTGTTGCATCCCCAATACGTTTGATTAAATCTGTGTCTCTATCACATTTAACAACTAGGGTTTTAAAAACAAAACACTACAAACATTTCACACTTGTGCCCAAATTTGTAGTCTGGTCAAACCTGGTGGCTCCAAGGCCAATGTTGTGAGGAAAAATCGTGGCTCCGTAAACGTTATTGTTGCCGTGAACGGCGTCAATACCGTAAATAATCGGGATTCCCAAACGCGTCTTTAACGCTGCGTTTTGGAAACCGTCAGTCATATTAGCCCAATCCGATGTCTCCGCGTCTTCAAACGGCCAACTACCTCCGCCGTTAAGTACACTACCTGTAACACTCCAAATCCAATTATAATATCATTTGAGAAACTACAAAGTGTTGTTTGTTGTGTAATACCGATGAAGGAATCTGTAATGACGGCATGAGTAGTAACGATGCGTTCTATCTGAGTCATCTGACCGATCTTTTCCAGTAAAGTCATCCGAGAGAGAAGGTCTTGTATACGCGCCTCCACTAGCGCGTTTGAGTTTTTGTAAAGGCATGATTCTTCCATACTTTGTTTTTATTTTTCTTTCTATTATATAAGTTAACTTACTAAAACTCTTCACACCAGAGAAGAACACAAATCTAACCTAGAACAATACCAGAATATTAATTAATTAAAAATTGACTAAACAACGCTACTTGTTAACTTAATTAAACAATTATAAGCCAAATCACAAATAAAAACAAAAAATTGATAAAAATACAAATAATTATTTCGTTGTATCTGACTGGGAAAGATTATAAGAAGATAAGATATTACATGAATATTTAATACATTTTGTTTTTTGCTACAAGAGTGAAATGTTGAACAACAAAAGCTTAACCTATTTCATACAATAGAAAGATCTAAGGCGATGATAAATATCATTTATATTTTAAGCAATGCAACACTTCACTTTTATGTCCTAGAGGCTCTCAGACACTAACATAACAATGCTATGTCGCAGTAACGACACAGATGAAGTGCAGCTCTTGCAAAAATTTCATGTTAAAGATAACATTTTTCCCAACAAAACAACTTATCACATATGAAGAGAAGCAAGCTCAGAGTAACATGCAAGCCAAGTGTATAACTGATACAGATGTATAAAAACCATATGTTATACAATATTACAATATTCACTATGGTTCACATCACACTAATCATCGTTTGCTCTCTTCTTAAAAGGATTTAACTAATATAATTGCATTACCATTAATCATATTAGTTCATAATTCCAGATTTATCTCAGTGTTTGATGAAAAAGCAGTTTGTATATAATATAAATTGAAATCTGAAAAGTTTTAAAGAGATTGAAAACAGAGTCATAAATAATGGAAATTATTACTATACACTCTTTTTCATTTATTTTTTCGAGAAGAGACCACCTAAACCACCAAATCCACCATCATTCTTCTTCGGCACAGGTGTAGGAGCCGAGCTTTTACTACCGCGAACGGTTCCTTTGCTCCCGGTGGTGCCACCTCTTGTTCCGGTGGTACCACCTCTGGTTCCAGTGGTGCCACCTCGGGTTCCGGTGGTGCCTTGTTTCTCCTCAACCTTCTTGAGAATTGGATCAGTCTCATAAAACTGATCTTGCTTTGTCATAAACCCTAACACAAAGTCGAGAGGATTCTTCTCCTCTTCCTTAGCAGTACCTGAAGCTCCCTTTGTTGTGGCGTAAACTCTTACGGTGGCTGGAGCAAACGACATTAGAAGAGAAGAAACCATTGTTGTTATCTCTAATCTCTCTCTTTCTTCTCTGTTTTTTTTTTTTTTGTAAATCTTCGTGTGGCTTTGATTAGTTACAAAAGAGATTATAGATGAATCTGAACCGTTGGATTTTTATTGGGCACAAGCTCTCCACAAGTGTCTTATCCTCTTTTTCTCTTCTCTATTCACATATTTTTTTCCTTAAATAACTTGGATTCATTTTTATTGTGGATTTAATTACATGTGGTCACAGTTATGTATATTATAATTTTAAATTTATAATAATAATAATAATCGTTATAATTAAATGATAATTGCATTCTTGTCTACATAGTCAAAATTCTTTTCATGTTCTGAGTTAAT
The DNA here is from genome assembly GCA_000411055.1 of Leavenworthia alabamica. NCBI lineage: Eukaryota > Viridiplantae > Streptophyta > Magnoliopsida > Brassicales > Brassicaceae > Leavenworthia > Leavenworthia alabamica. The sequence continues at coordinate 70,651 of KE158280.1, forward strand.
TTGTTTAGATGAAATGTATGAATGTGGAGGAGACACGTCATAGTTTTTTTAAGGTTATAGGTTGGTCCATGTAGCTCTGATAAAATCTAAAACCTTTATTTCTTATATTGGGCCGAGGCCCGTTTCAGGTTATATGTGGGTATTCTGTACGTTTTATTATACCTATTTATTTTTTATAAAAATAAATAATATTTTATTTTTATTTTTATATTTTCTAATAATAATATTTATTTATTTAATAGTTATAAAGTTTATTTATATATAAAAGAATGTATTTATTAAAGGCAATTTTTAAAAATACCACCAAATTAACTTTAATTTCTATAAAAACCATTAAAATTAATTTAAAACAAAATTACCATTTAATAATTGAATTGAATTAAAAATTAGATTATATTTTTGAGAAATTACANTTTTTAAAATTATAACACATATTTCATATATATATTAATATTTTAATATTTTCGTTTAAAAGTTAATAGTAATTTTGTTAATTTAACGACTATAAATTTAAGTATATAAATAGAATATATTTATTAATTAAAATAAATATCTAATTTGGCGGCGATATATGTACGAAGGAGTGAGAGTGTACGCGGAGATATGTAGAAAACTAGGGATCTGTGAAAACAGAAGAGGTTTAGAGAATATTCGATTTCTCTTTACGTTTTGGTCCGATTCGATTTATCTTTTGGATTTGGGTTTGGATTTAGGTTTGGGTTTGAGTTTTAATGCCACTTTTTATTCTTGAATATGCATATTAACTTTATATGTTTTCTCCATGAACATCTACAAGTTGAATACAAACATACAAATTTTAATGTTTTTTTTCGAATCTGTTATAAACACATTGAGATATGATGGTTTTAATAGTTCGATGGGTTTTAGGCATATTTTTTATTTTTATTTTATCTTTAGTAACCATTTTTATAAAATTTTAAGCTTTAAAAAATTTGACTTTTTCTATATTTTTGTTTGGTACCACCTTCAAATATGATCAAGAATTATTAACAAATAGAAATTAGTGTGCCATTTATAGCTTTGATTAGACACTTATCCCATGTCTCTTAAATAAACATTTAAATAATTCTTTTAATTACAATTTTAATCCAAACATATAATTTCATATTTTCATTTTACTCCAAGATATAAAGTAAATAAACATTTAAGCTTTGGCGATGTGGTTAATAAATAAATTGATATTTCAGCTTAGAGATGGTTCAGAACAACAAATAGGACAAATCTTTTTCATCTGAAGCCATTTTGTTATACATTCAGAATGAAACTGATGATGACAAATTCGAAGAACAACTAAAGATTCTCCTTCTTCAAACTCCATTTGACAAACAACACAACGATCAATGTCGTTTTTATTATGTGAAAATACATATGTCGATGTGTTCAAACACTTAGAAATTTCCGTTAGAGTCATCCCTTGTTTTTCAACTCCAATGAATTCTCCAAGAGCAATTAGGTCTTCATAAGACAACTCATCAGGATCAATCTCATCTTCTTCCTCTAAGAAATCATCTTCATCATTAGGGTTAGAGTTGGTTTCTTGATCCTCGAGAAACTCATTGATTTCTTCTTCATCTATTCCAAACCCATTGCTATCGAAATACTCATAGTAGTTCTCATCATTGTTTTCTTCTTTTTCTTCATCTTCAGATTCTTCGTCACTTTCTATCATTGGAAACCCTGATGAGGCCGAATCAAGAATAGTAGTAGAGGGGAAATGGGAATTGGGTTGGGAAGCAATACGAGCCATTTCAGAATTTGATTGTTCGAAGAGGGTTAGATCGGGTTTGTTTGGAGGTTGCTTAGGTTGGTCCTCTTCTTGGTTATCCATTCGAGAAGAAGAAACAGTTTGGGATTGTGGTTAAGAAGTTGTGTTATGAGATTTTATATGAAAATGGTTTTTATGTTAAAGAGGTTACTTAAACAACAAGAAATGAATAATGAAGATAGTTTCCATACAAAGTAATATAAAAGAAATATGTGGAAGTTAGGGTATCCCTTTTCAATGTTATAAGCAAAGTTATGCATTTAAAATTTAATCTACAAATTATTCTTTTAGAAAAATATAGTTTAGATGACAATTTAAATTTTCTTGATCTCTACAAAGCATAAAGTATGATTCCATTTTTGAGTAAAGTTACCTAAAATTATATTCTATATTTATTTTAAATAAGTTCCTAATAACTACTTATCATCATTTTAACAAAAATAATAATTATTGCTTGTTACTCACTTGGAATATTCACATAAATTAAAAACAAATGATTAGTATTTTAAATATATTATTTTATTTCAATAATTCATTTTGACCGATATTTATTTGATATATGTAATTATTTTTAATCGTTACGTTTTGAAGTTTTTTTAATTAATTAATAAAACTATATAAAAATGTTATAAAGATAAATCTTTCAAAATCAACATTGGGTTTTGTCCAGCCAAAAGATGTTATTCACACACACACAATTAGTATTAGTTAAGATCATATAAGGAGAATGAAACTAATGGATTTAGTGATATGTTGAAATGAAAACTTATCTACGAAAAACATAGTCAAATATTCTTTTCTTTTGATGTCTATTTTTTCATATTTAGCACATATATGTTTATATCATAATTTGTTTTCCGTAAATTTTGCATATACTTTGTAATTTGAATTTGATATGAATTAAATTTGTAGGAAAAAAATGATAACAAGTGGATCTAAACTAGATTTAGATATTTTAACATTTATACTAAAACTAGATGATGATCCACAAATAAGTGGGTTTACAAAATCCAAAATAAGCATCCTATTTTTGTAAAACTATTCAATTATAGTAAAATCTATCTGAAATTCGAATTTTATTCGATTATCTAAAACAAAACAAAAAACAAAAATTACTCAATTAGGATAATGAATATCCTAAACAGAATCCGATCTAAAACCCATGGATATATATCTCAACATTTAATATAAAAAAAGTTCGAGTTATTTCGACCGTATCCAAAATCCAAAGAAACCGGTATATCCGATAAGCGCCATTTTTTGTACAGGCCCATATTTTTCTACTTCAAGCAAAAAGTCAACGTGAATATTGAATGTTCTAAACTTCTAGGTATTAAGGACAAAGTAAATTTAGAGAACTTCCTCTTTCAAACCGTGCAAGCTAGTCCTGGGCATTCGGTTCGGTTTGTTCGGTTTACCGAAAACCGAACCGAACTAGTAAAATGCCATCCCATATTAAATGTATAATTTCCTACATTTTTGTCCACTTAAGATGCGACAAATGTGGCAACACTGCTAAGCCACATGTCACTAACTACTTGATCATCTTCTCACCATTAATTCTCCATCTCCCAAACTAACACTCTTCTTTAACACAGTCTTTAATGTTTACTCTTTTGTTCACGTGAAAAAACAGATTGCGTTAGGATGAAAACACAGTAGAATCGATTCTTGATAATCATCATACCTATCTATCTATATATATATATATACAACTCTGCATAAATCTTACAAAACCTAAACTGAGATGAATCTTGGAGTTCGTCTTCTGTTGTTTGTCTTACTAACTCTTCCACTTGTTACATCTTCATCCCAAAACACTCTTCTTGTTTCAGGTTTCATCTCTTTTAATAGTTTCTTCTTTCTTTATTCTTTGATTCATTGAATTATGATGTACTGATTCTGTTTTTGTGTTTGAACTGGTCTTTTATTTTTTTAGGGTTTTTGAAGACATGGACTACAAGAAGATTGTTGATGGTGAACATCGAGGATTATGGTGATCCAGCTGCAAACACTAGACATGATCCTAGCGTTCCGAACAATGCCGAAGCTAACACAACACCTTAAACTCTTTGGACTTTACTTGTAGACATGAATACATGATCCAATCGTTCCGACCAATAACGAAGCTGACACAACACCTTAAAACTCTTTTAACCTTATGTTCAAATAAATTATATATAATATTTGTTTTCATGTTTTCTGTAATTTGTATATTCAACTGAGTAGCAAATAAAAAAAATCTCAAAAGAAAAACATGTGAGTGAGCGAGCTTATTAATACAAATGTGTTGGTGTTAAGACAAAACATAAGTACTAGATTAGTGTCTAATGATGCAATCTCACAAGGGTTCTTCTAGACTGGTCAGACTACTCCTCAGTAGCTTCCTGTGACGAATGGTTTCGTAAGAGTTCTGCTAATGAGATCTCTCAACTCAATCTCCCCAGGGAATCTCCCTTCTTTCAATTTAGAGAACACCTACAAAGATCAAAACATTGGATTTGATCAACAACAACAACAGACTCTGATGTATCTTCCTAAAGCTTTAAATCAAAAAAAGAACTGACCAATTCTCCATTGCAGCTAACTTCAAAGGCACCGGAACTTTGAAGGAAAGACTGGAGGAAGTTACCGATAATCCAAGTGGAGGCCATGGAACCGAATCTATTAGCTCTCAAAGAGTAGTACCAAGAAGGAGGTTGTGTAATACCGATCATCGGAAATATATGTTCACCTCCCATTATGATACCGATAACTCCCATCTGAGCAACTGGGACAACCTTAGCTAGAAGACGTTTTGGAGTTGGTGCTGGGTAGTTTGCTAGAATTACATCTAATCCAGGAAATGACGTCTCTAACATCTTCTTCATGTTTACAGCACTTCCTCTGTAATCAAAAGGTTACAGAAGATTACACAAAAAAAAGAAACCTTTAAGAATGTGCATGACACAGTTCAAAAAAGTGAAAGCTTTTTAACAGTGATTATCAAGAACTTAAGTTGTAGCCATTAATCTAATCGAAATATATATAAAATAACTAAAATATTAAAGTTTTTGGTTATATTTGTAAAAATTTAACCAGAATGAATATAGTTCATTCAGTTTTAACTAAATTTTTAATTTTTCTCAATATTTCATATATTCAAATCTGATCCGAATCGAATACTCCAGATCCGAACTTATATAACCTCTAGAATCTGAATTATCCAAATCCAATAAATAATTTGCACTGAATCCTATCTGAAATCCGAGTGATCATGCCTAACTAGAGTAAGGAAGATGAAAATGTTTAAAAATTAGGGCAGAGCTTGAACCAAATCGAAAATATTACTTGTAAGAGCAGGAGACACAGAAATTGATCTCTACAGTATTCCCATATCCAACACCACCACTTGACTTCTGCAAATTAGGAAACGAGATGAGAACACAGAGGAATTAAATTAGAAACTAGCAATGAATTCTAATTCACCTGTGAGGGGAAATCTAGGGTTTCTGGGACTCCCACCGTTGGACGTTGCGTGTGAGAGACAGACGGTGGTTTAGGTGGTGGCGGAGTGAAAAGATTGAAGAGATCAGAACAAAACAAAAATAGCGGTAATCCTAAGAAGATCAGTTGTGCTCTATCCATGGCGGAGGAGATTAATCTCAGTTGAATTTGAATGTGAAATAGAGAGAGATCAGGGAAGAAGAAGATCGCAAAAATAAATGCACCTTTGTTTGGATGCTCGGTTATCTTTATCCTAGTCATTGACTGGTCAAATAAATGATAGCCCCAGTATTTATGTTTCTTTACACTTTTACACCGCCAAGTTTCAAATGTAACCAATAGCCCCATTACAAAACCCACATTAATATTTATATATTTTATAATATATGATACAATATAAAATAAGATTGATGTACATCGAGCTTCCTCAAAATGGTACATTCGAATCTTACCTAAACACAACTTTTACATGATTTATACATTCAAGAAAACAAAAAAAAAAGAACCATATACATTTTTATTATTAAATAATACAAAACATTCAACTTATGTATGAATCACAACTCCTTGACTCATAATCCTCGGCATGTCGTCAATAGCCTTAAGTGACGGCAATGGTAATGCAGCAACGTTGCTACCATTATAGGCCGAGAGGTGAACTCCGATGGCTGCTCGTCCTGATGGGTCCATATTGTTAGACCAGCTTGCATCTCATTCCACTGCCTTTGCAGTCGAACAAGCCACAGTCGCACCTCCCGGAACCGTTAGTCTCGCTGAGTTCTGCCAAAATTCGCAACACGACAGTTTGTAAATTTTGTCAAAACAGAAAAGATTGAGATCTCATCACCTGTGGGAATTAGTTTTTGGAGTGTTGTGAGGGAAGATATGAGCAGCGTTATACATCATTTTGTCATTAACCTTAAAATAAAAGAGACATAATCAGATCTGAACTAGTTGAGATATGAGATCGGTTATGTTTACATTTTGAGCAGCGTGATCTTTCAAACCATCGATCCAACTGTATCCAACACCATCACTGAACTGTTCTTTTTGTCTGTAGAGTATGTGTTTTGGCAGATAAGGACGTTTTTCGTCTTCAAATGCTTTTCTAAGAACCCATTTCTCACATCTGGTTTGATCTAGAAAGCAAAAATCACATGTAGAAAATTTCTTCAACGTTAACTTATGAAAGAAGATATCGAGTTTGCGATTCGAGTTTTGTAGTTACCATCTTGGATTCAGGGTCTAGAGACATAGCAGTATGGTTTTTTATTGATTTTTCTGTACGTCAGGTTAAACGGTGCAGTGATGTCGCGTTTCATGACAAGGTAGTGGGAGTGGGGTCCATTGTCTTACATTTGTTTACCTTGTTTTACATTCGCTTTTACCTTTTTTTACCAAATTTAACAGTGAGGTAAACTCCGGTTTAGGTTTTTTTTTGGAAAACTGTACACGTGTAACATTTTTAAAAATACACGTGTATCGACGGTAAAATTTTCAAAATGGGCTTAATATAAACAAACATCTTGAACTTGGGCCATAATAATCACACAAACAATTTCAGCCCAATAAAACCCTAATCCTTAAGGTTGCGAAGACCCCTATATAAACACTCAAACACACCACACCATTCATCTCTCAGTTCTTCAGCCGATTCATTCTCTAGGGTTTTATGTTTTTGTTTAATCTTCAATTCAATAGTTCAGCGTCATCATTGATAATACTTCTAATCGTCTTTCTGCGTAATCTCGATTCGATTTGATGTGTTATTTTTAAAATTTTAGGTTTAAGATTGGCTTCATCAGATAGTCGATGTGGATTAATCAATTCCCATATGATTCGTTCCCTTGAAGCAATATAAATCGTGTTGCTCTAGTTCTTTTAAATTTCCTCCTTAATCATTATAAGTATCAGTACTGTTAATTCTAGTCTGATACTGATTCAGGAGCATTACTTGAGCAACTATATCTTATAAACTGTTTTATCTAATCTTATTTTATTGTGAAAGAACAGTGATGAGTCAATTTACAGACCTGTAATGATTGCGGTAATGATCGCATTATTATGAACATCTAAGGGACTGAGTTCTTTATAGATCTATGATTTGAATAAATTTATATTTATATGTTTTTAGCTATGGGATCAAATGAAGAACACTTTGCCAAGTTGTTGAATACTAAGTATTATGATTCAGTTACTTGTATAGGAAGATCTGATGATTTTTATAATATAGTTTTGTTCTATTGAAAAGCCAGTGATGATTAGATTCAATGGTTGCTGAAACAATCTCTGTTGAAAAGCATCTTACTTGACTAGGACGGTCTGAGGCTTTATTGGTGTTTTATAAATTTAGGTTATGGATTAGTGTGTGTGATTGTGTATGATGAGAAACAAAAAATCAAAAACAGTTATCCCTGGCTTAGGCTTATAAAGCTTTGCTGAGATTTTTGTAATCTGACACATCATTATATATATATTTTTAAATTTTTTGTTAGTTTTGCACTTTGTGTTTGTGTTGAAGACTATGTTTGATTAATGTGGTGTAGTCTTTGAGCATGAGTGCAGAAATAAATAGCTGTTAAATCAGTAAGCGGCCAGACAACCGTTGGGATAGATCCACAGGTGAAGTTGATTTTATCTTCTTTCAGCTACTTAATCTATCCTACATATTTTTACGTGATTAACCCTCTATTTTATTTTTTTAATAATCGAACATTTAGATAAAAAAATATTATAAAGTGGGCTTGTTTATGGCCCAGCTGCTAATTACTATCCTTATTGAAGAAAAATTATAGCCCAATACATCACTTAAGATTCTGTGAAGCACGAAACATAACATATACTCTTATACTTATATCCGACCGGTCGAAAAAACAAAAAAAAACTTATATCCGACCGCTCAATGCAGGTCAAATCAAATGCCTCACTACCTAATTTCTATATTCGAATAAATACTTCGAACCCAAAGGCTATATAATTCGTTTAAGACATCAGTTGCCACGTCACTTGATACAGTACAACAGACGTGACATATATGTATGGGCCCGGACAAGTTGAGAGGATATCCACTGCACGTTAAGTATCGTTTCCTTAGGGTATATTCGAATATTCCACTCGTTCCATAACGCGGGCTTGCTTGAACTCTTAAATTACGCAAATACCCTTTCTTTTGTTTTCAAAAACTTATTAAGGTAATTTAACTGGGCCCCATTGAAATATTGTAAGATGCCATTTGCATTCAGAAGAGACCATAGTCGTCAGAGATCAACAACTGTGTTCCACGTGGGCCGCCATGCCCAATATCATCTTAGTGTTTTTAGTATTTCATCTTATTCAGGGTAAATTCGTAAATATAAAAACTATGGAGGGTGAGATTATAATTTCAAGAATTAAAAAAAACAATATGTTGGAGGCTTGGAGTTTTTTTTGAATGTTTATAAACTCGTGGCCGTTGCTTCAAAGCCCCAAAGCATATCCAACTCTTTCTCTGTATCTTCAAAGTAATCATCATCGTTTTTTATTCTGCGTTTTGACCAACGTATAAAGGTAACTTATATTTTTAATTTTATTTTGGATTTTCAAGTTATGGTTTGAATGTTTCTGAAACATAGTGGTTTGAAGTTTTCTTCTAATATTTTGTTTTCTGATCCGATCGAATATTCTACGAATTATTACAGATCATTAATGAACTCTTCAAATCTATTTCAGTTTGTCTTCATAATTTTTTATGTATTTTATTTTTAGCATTTTATAGATTCGAATCTCAATTTATTCTCTTCTGTTTATAATCCGTATTATAAATAAAATATTGAATATTTCAATATTTTGCATGGTTAAAAAAAATTATCAGGTCATATATAAACTCATATAAGGTAAGAAATCTAAATATATAGAGCATAGTAATTAAAATAATCAAATATAAAATAAAATCTACTTCTGAGGATTTATAGAGCCACTAAAAACATGATGATGGTTCTTCATAACTCTTGTAGCCAAGAGTTTTAATTAAAAGCATAATATAAAAAATGGAATATACTCTTTTGAGAATTTTCATTTAAATATAAATTTCTTCATCACTCTTCAGGTAACACAAAGAAAACAGAGAAAACAATGGGTTCTTTAATGCAATTAGAAGCAGAGATAGAGAAAAAACCAGTAGGGCTTCGATTCTTGGAACATATAAAAGGTTCAAAGCTCTCTTACAAAGCTTATCAAGCCATAGTTTTGATGGTAACGTTTCTCTCTTACGCTAGCTTTCATGCTGCAAGAAAAACAACAAGCATTGTCAAAAGTGTTCTTGATCCACAATCTCCAGACAAAGATCTTAACACACTCCTTGTAAGATTCACTTCTTTTGATAAAGACAAAGGTGGTTGGGCTCCTTTTAACGGTCCAGATGGAACAGTGTTGCTCGGTGAGATCGATGTTGCGTTTCTTGCAGTGTACGCTTTTGGAATGTACTTTGCAGGTCATTTGGGAGATAGGTTAAATCTAAGGATATTTTTAACGGTTGGGATGATAGGAACAGGGTTATTTACTTGTCTTTTTGGATTTGGTTATTGGTTAAGTATTCATAATTTTTATTATTTCTTGGTTATGCAAATGTTTGCTGGTTTATTTCAATCTTCTGGTTGGCCATCTGTGGTTGCTGTTGTTGGAAACTGGTTTAATAAGAAGAAGAGAGGTTTGATTATGGGAATATGGAATGCTCATACTTCTATTGGTAACATTACTGGCTCGTTGGTCGCGGCCGCTATGTTAAGATATGGTTGGGGTTGGTCTTTTGTGGTTCCTGGTGTTGTCATTGGGATGATTGGTTTGGTGAATTTCGCTTTCTTGCCTGTTAATCCAGAGATTGTTGGATTAGAACGAGTTGAAGATGATGTTGATTGTTTTACTCATTCCAAAATCGGAGATTCAGGTAATGTACCATTACTATTGAGTTCTTCAGATTCGGAATCCGAAGATAAGAAACGAGCTGTTGGATTCATTGAAGCTTGGAGGATCCCTGGAGTTGCGCCTTTCGCGCTTTGTCTCTTCTTTGCTAAGTTGGTTGCTTACACTTTCCTCTATTGGCTTCCATTTTACATTAGCCATACAGGTACATTTTACGCGTATATTAGCATAAATAAACCACTAGACTCGGGGCCAGTTCCGAGAGTAGGCTAAATAGGTGGTCGCCTAGGGCATCTAGTAGTGTAGAACATTTTAAAATTTTTTTGCAAAGTATCTAAAATAATTATGAATAGTTAGACCGGCCCTGACTCGACTATATGTTATGTTTATGTATGTGATTAAAACTTTGGAAATGATTGATAACTTGTAGCGATCGAAGGCGAGTATTTATCAGATGAAACCGCGGGAAATCTTTCGACAATGTTCGATGTAGGAGGTGTAATTGGTGGAATCATGGCTGGTTACATTTCAGACAAAATTGGTGCAAGAGCTACAACAGCTGCTAGCTTCATGTATTGTTCAATCCCAGCTTTGTTCTTTTACAGAAGCTATGGACATGTTTCGTTATTAGCCAATGCATCACTTATGTTCTTAACCGGTATGTTAGTTAATGGACCTTATGCTCTGATCACAACAGCTGTTTCAGCTGATCTTGGAACACATAGCTCGTTGAAAGGAAACTCAAGAGCTTTGGCCACGGTAACGGCTATAATCGATGGAACGGGATCGGTTGGAGCAGCGGTTGGACCGTTATTAACTGGTTATATATCGTCTAGGAGTAGTTGGACCGCGGTTTTCACTATGTTAATGGGAGCTGCGTTTGTGGCTGGACTTTTGTTGACAAGGCTTGTTATGGCTGAAGTAACGGAGAAGATGGCTGAGTCTAGGGCATTGAATGAATTTAGAGAGTATGAACAAGGTCATGTGATGGAAATGTGATCGCCAATTTTGATCGCTATTTTTTTTTTTGCGTTTTAAGTTTTGTTTTTTATATATAGGGAAGAATTCAGACCGGAGTTTTAGGTGTGGAAATTTTTGTAATCTTTGTGTTGTGATGTACATAAAATTAATATAATATATATTGATCTCGATTTTTTTGATTAATTTTATATAAATATTAGTTTAATGGTTTACCATTTTGTTAGTCTAGCATAAAATAATACTCTTATTACCCTATTTTCATATTTCCTTTTATTTATTTAAAAATAAATAAATTTCATTTAAAATAAAAATAAAAAAATTCCAAAATACGTTGTAATGTACTTTTTTAAATAAGTTAATAACAGTAATATTACTTTTTTTTTTTTCTATTTTCCATTTTCTCATCTTAATATTTTTATTTTTATATGAAACATCCAAAGGATAATATTTTTAGGTAACGCACGTGTACGTGTGCACGAGAAGGCACATATAGTTTTTTCAAGGTAACCGTCGCAACCCACTTCATTAATAGTTTTTTTCATTCTCACATTGTAAAATCCGTCGAAGAAGAGAATCTAAAGAATGAAGTCACAGATAAACTCAGTTTTGGAGAAGAAACTTGAAGAACTCGAGTCTTTACTTGAAGTAGTCACTTTTAACGATGATGATCAACATATTCGAAAGATACTACTTGCAGTTATATTCGCTAGAACCCTTTTAACGGCTGAGATTTCGTCCCGGCCAATGGATGTGGAAGGAGATGAAGACGTTAAAGAAAAGTTTCGTTGCATAGCAAAGAGGTTAACCGAAATCGAAGAGTTTGTTACCAACCAAACGCCCGGTTATGGTAATGTTCCATTGATTGAACCGGAATTGGGTAATGTCAACGGTGAGACTGGTTTGGTTGACTCTGTAGTGGAATCTTGTCTGAACAAGTCTAGTAAAGAAGAAGAGGGTGATGAAGAGTGGGCATTGTTTCAAGATGCTTCATCGGAGGAGGAGAAAGACGTTACGTTTCCAGTGGTGGTTAGAGAAGTGAAAGAGAATAGGCGGGTCCGGTTTAGGGTTTTGGTTTGTTTTGGTTTAATTGGTTTAGTTTGTGGGATGATAAGTTTATTTGGTTATGTCGGTGATCACATGAAGGATGATACTTTTATTCTGGCACCTACTTAAATGTTTTGTTTTTTTGTTTCGTTTTCACTTTATTTTTAGTTGCATTTTTTTTATATTTTGAAGCTCATGTAAATTCAATTTACTAGAGGGAAAAAAATAAGCTTTTACAATGTTACAAACTTACAAGACTGAAACTTATATAAAATTGAAATTTTACATTAATGTTGTAATATCCCGACTGTCACCGTCCGTGAGCACACCAACGTTTTTTCTAGGCTTATCCCATGTCCTCTCTAGGTCTATTGGATCTCCACGTTCTCTCTAGGTCCATTAGGTCTCATCCTCGTCCGACGGTCGGTGCATTATTTTTCTAAGACTCTAAGACTTGTTCATTGTCTCTACAAACCACCACGTGATCTTTTCCTGTGCGACAATCATTTTCCAGTAGGTCATCCATCCTAAATTCTAGTTCAAATACGCTTAACTGCAGAGTTCTGAATGAGTGGTTGACCAAAAAGATAAGTGCATTTGGATGATATAGGTAGCCAAATCAAATATGTTAAGCCTCTTCTCGTGCACCACGATAGCAAAACCTGGATGTTAATGTCAACACTTAATAAAATTGAAAAAATCATCATCTTCAATCCATCAGGTATACTATGTGTTTATGAAACAGAGTATTCCCCTATATACTCAGAATGAAGCTAGCATAAGTAATCTACCTAGATAGTTGAGTCCTCTTTCGTGGCCATCTCCCCGGAACAGATCATGTGGTGAAGCTTCCACAAGACCAGATCCAACGGTTGAGAGTAACATTGATAAGTCGACAACTTGCATTTTCAAAGCCATGTACATTACTTCTATTTTCACATCTTCCCAATCTTTCCGAACCTAAACCCTAAACCCATTACTGAATAGATAAAATTTGAAGAAATGTCAAACTGGTGCTATCATAATGCAACTATGGACTACAACATAGAATCACATCTCACATTTGATAAATTAAAAAATAAATATATGAGTCAATGAACTATTTCCATGTGTTTTTCTTGGTACATGTAAAATAGTATGTGCATCTGATTCTTGGCACCAATCTCTTTCATTTTAATAATTATTTATTGATGTGACAAGAACCATGTTTTGACCATTTAATTTTTTATTGAACTCATATTAATTTATGTAATATTTCTAATATATTTATCTAATTTATCATATGAAAGTATTTTTAGATAACTTTATTTTTCTTTAATTTTCATATGAAATTCGCATTCATTATTTTCTATTACGCCCACTAATACATATATTCTGGATTATTATTATTATTATTAAGAAATCATTGGCACAAAACATTTTTTTGGAATTGGTGTTTAAGCAAAAAAACAAAATAAAAATTATATTCCAAACATATATTAATGGGCCTAAGAGAGTTAGAAATGGATTGGGCTACCCCAATCAATCATTCTCCCAAAATAATCTGTAATCTTCTTCAAATTAAATCACAAAAACCTCTCCTACTCCGATTCGGATTATCCACAACACTCGGCGATGAAACACGACCCGCCCAGACGCAAAAACCGAACCTTATCATCTTCTTCCCCACAAAAGACCCGACCCGGATCCGGTGAATCCCGTGGTGGAAAGCTGAAAACTTCGGCCACTTTACTCGACCGCGATGAGATGGGTCTCTTTCCCGAGTCGGGTTATGATAACCCGAATAATCCAGAACCGAGAAGCTTCCCTTACAGTGTGAAACAGCAATGCTGGGAAAAAGCTGAGAAAATCAAAGGAAGAGATCCTGAACGTTGGAGAAGAGATGATTTAGGGAATATAGTGTTTAGAAAGCTTGTAGGTTGTCCTGGTTGCTTATGCCATGATTATGATCACATAGTTCCTTACTCTAAGGTTTTATCTTCATCACTTCATTTGACTCTGTTTATGCCTAAATTTAGGAACTTGTTAGCTCTGTTCACTCTAATTTGATTCAGTTTCTGAAATGTGTTTTTGATCACTGTCAAGTAAAGTTTTATAATTGGAGCTACTTAGTATTTACATTCTGGATTTGGGATCTTAGAGTCTTGACTCTCTGAGAATAGATGATATTAGTCATTTGTCTTCTGAAGAATTTATATTGGAATTTGTATAGGGTGGCAAGAGCACTTTAGAAAACTGTCAGGTTCTACAGGTACATAGCTCACTACATATGCCTATGTTTTTAGATTGACTTATCCTTACCATTTGAGGTTTTTGTTTCTATGTTTTCAGGCCAAGGTAAACAGATCAAAGGGTAATAAAACTGATATTTCTCGATCTGAGCTTATCCAGAGGAGTTCTTATTGCCGAGTTGCTGGTAAATTTCAAATGCAGTAACTCTCTTCTTTATAAAACAAACTTGATACTAAACTGTTCTTTTGTATAATATTTTCATAGGACGAGATATGGATCTCATTGAGCTAACAGCTTACGGGAATGTGCAGCGCTCACCTGAGCCAAGTGGATGCAGGATTCAGTGATATCTTCAAGAGTTAAGAGCTTCTTCATATTTACTTGTACAAGAATTTGTCTAAGTTCTTGAGTTACTTGGGGGCTGAGTTACTTTGATATATATATATATATATAGTAGTTTCTTACTAGTTCATAGATTTTATGAGTTGTCTCCATAAACCAGCATCTGCATCACAATCATCTTTGAAAATTTCTACCATAAATGAGTAGTTTCTTACGTAAGCAAATATATATATAAATGTATTATATTAAAGTAATAATATAACTATGATTCTTTTGCATCTAGTAGTTCTTTCTTTTCATTCTAAATCGTAATTAATTTATTTAGTTTATTAAACAATTATAATCATTTACATTATTAACAAAAAAATTGTCAACGAAATTAGAAAAGATCAACTGAAAAAAAAAAGTTAAATTACTACTCCTAAAAGAGTGAGCGGGCAATAATAGACTTTACAAAACGCTGCGTTTGGATGTTGTACGGATCACTACCTCTTAGCGGATCCAACGGACAAAACAAAACAAAACAACCAAACACACAGATCTGAAATAATATAATACTTTTTTTTTTTTTTTNCATTTACTGAGCATAAAAACAGAGGCAATCTCAATAATATTCTCCCAAGCTTTTTTCTACAAGGTTAGATTCTCAACATCTCAGTTTTATTTTCAATTCGAATTTGTGTTTTGATTCTTTAGAACTTATCAGCCGTTGTTGTTTCGATCTGGTTTTACATCGATTAGGGTTTCTATCTCTTCTGTCAATTTCTTATTTTTTTCTATTCGCTTTCGTTGTGTGATTAGATTCTTCATTGTTTATGTTTTCAATTTCATCTCAGATTCAAGTTAAAAAAAATGGCAGCAACATCAGCTTCGTTGTTTTCAATTGGCTCAACTGTTGCTTACTCCTCTAAAGCAAGCTCCTTTCCATATTCAAGAGCTCAATCTGTGAACTTTAACTCAGTCCCTAGTTTCACCGGTCTCAGATCAACAAAACCTCTCATAACTGGATCTGATTCTTCTTCATTCACCAAGACTCTACAAGGTTCTCACAAGAAACCATATGGATTCAAAATCAATGCTTCATACAAAGTAGCTGTTCTTGGTGCTGCTGGTGGAATAGGTCAACCTTTATCACTTCTTATCAAAATGTCTCCTTTAGTTTCTACTCTTCACCTTTACGATATCGCTAATGTCAAAGGAGTTGCTGCTGATTTGAGTCATTGTAACACTCCTTCTCAAGTTCTTGATTTCACTGGACCTTCTGAGTTAGCTTCTTGTTTAAAAGATGTTAATGTTGTTGTTATCCCTGCTGGTGTACCTAGGAAACCGGGTATGACTCGTGATGATCTCTTCAACATCAATGCTAATATTGTTAAAACATTAGTTGAAGCTGTTGCTGATAACTCTCCTAATGCATTCATTCATATTATTAGTAACCCTGTTAACTCTACTGTACCTATTGCTGCTGAAGTGCTTAAACAGAAAGGTGTTTATGATCCTAAGAAGCTGTTTGGTGTTACTACATTGGATGTTGTGAGAGCTAACACTTTTGTTTCTCAGAAAAAGAATCTTAAGCTTATAGATGTTGATGTTCCAGTCATTGGTGGCCATGCTGGGATTACTATTTTACCTCTTCTATCGAAAACTAAACCTTCTGTTAACTTCACTGATGAAGAGATCCAAGAACTGACTGTTAGGATTCAGAACGCTGGTACTGAGGTTGTTGATGCTAAGGCTGGTGCAGGTTCAGCTACTTTGTCAATGGCTTATGCTGCAGCGAGATTTGTTGAGTCATCTCTTCGTGCTCTTGATGGAGATGGAGATGTTTACGAATGTTCATTTATTGATTCGAATTTGACTGATCTTCCTTTCTTTGCATCAAGGATTAAGCTTGGGAAGAATGGAGTGGAAGCTGTGATTGAGTCTGATCTTCAGGGATTGACTGAGTATGAGCAGAAAGCATTAGAAGCTCTTAAGACAGAACTGAAAGCAAGCATTGAGAAAGGTGTTGCGTTTGCTAACAAAACTGCAGCATCTAACTAGATTGTTTGTTTGTTTGTTTTCATTCAGAGAAGCTGATAACATTTTTCTTATGATCATTTCGAGTTTTTCATTTTTCGTGTTTGTTGTATCCGTGAGACATTTTCTTGTTGTGGAATAAAGAATATTAGCTTCAGTTTGAAGTTTTTGAAACATGGCAATGAAGCAAAGAATGTGTCTGTGTCTTTGTAGAGATTCAAATCAAAGCTTCAATAGCTTCATTTCCAAACCCAGTAGAGAAACCTCCTTTTTTTTAATACTATCTCGGTTTTCTTCAAACCGAACCGGTTAAATTGCAAAAGAAGGCAATTTAAACCGGACTGTTAAATTGACGACAGACGAGAGAGCTACATTTTTTTTTTCAGCTAGCTACTTAACAGACGTTATCTTACCAAGCTCCAAACCTCAGGTTCGTACAACCCAATTACAAATATTATATTTAGATATTTATAAAAACGCTTAAAGATTAAGCTTAAAGGTTTCAAATTTCGAAAGATCTATCTTCTTTTTCTCCATTCAATTCCAGATTCATTTTTAGGTATTGTTAATGTGCTTTCAATTATTACTCTTTACGATTGGATTTTTTTTTCGTTTATAGAATATTAGGGTTTGATTATAAAGATTGAACCATTTCTATTGATTGTTCCTCAAATTTGGGGCCTTTTTGATTAGGGGTTTTTAGATTCCTGGGAAATTTTGAATGCATCTATCAAACACTTTTCAAATGTGCTAACTTTTGATTTTGATTTTAAATTATTGGAGCTTCTTGTTACAGAGATATTCATTGGTGTTAAGTTTTCATAATGGCCGATCATCTCATAACATCTGAAAGCTTGAAGTCAGAAAAAGATTCAGATTCTGCTTGTCCTCGAGGCACAGACTTAGCTTCTTCATCTATGGATAAAGCTGAGGAACCAAGGGATTACTACACTGTTTCAGAAGAGGAAGAACCACTTCTCAAATCAGTTGAGTGCCGTATTTGTCAGGAAGAAGATACCATTAATAACCTTGAAGCTCCTTGTGCTTGTAATGGTAGTTTAAAGGTAAAAAAAATATTATCAAAGATCTCATTGTTGTTTAGTTTTTTGATGGTATTGCTTTGAAATTTTCGTATGTGTTTTCTACTTATGTAGTACGCTCATCGCAAGTGTGTTCAACATTGGTGTAATGAGAAAGGCGATATAACCTGCGAAATATGCCACCAGGTTATCAATCTCTCAACCATAATCATTTTTGTTACATAACTTTCCTAAATTTTAGATCTTGATTGTTTCTTCTCTATGTTAGTTTATAATGGTATCATCTTGTTTATCGCTCCTAAGTGCTAAGTGTGTATAAAGTTCTGTTTTTTTGTCATCTCTGTTATACAGTCTTATCAACCTGGATACACAGCACCTCCACCTCCTCCTCCTGATGAAACTATAATTCACATTGGGTAAGTTTCTGAATCTTTTGAGTAGTAGAGAAAGGATGAGTTGTCGTACGAGTAAATTCTCCATAACCACTTGTAACAAAGTTAATATCTTTTAAATAACCCACACACCAACTTAATAAAGTAATCCTCATCCGTTTTTCATTCGATCTTATCTATACAAGTCATGGTTTGTTTTGATATGGTATGGAGAATTTCAAGATGTATCGTCTTTCTTACTTGATTTGTGTGATATGTATTAGTAACTAATATTATCTATTGCATTGTTAGAATACTAAGATTGAGCTTCATTTTCTCTTGATGTGTTTCTGTTCGTGCAGTGACGATTGGGAGAACAGAGTTTCATTGGACTTGAGCGACCCACGGATTCTAGCAATGGCTGCAGCAGAACGCCATTTCTTGGAAGCAGACTATGATGAGTATTCTGAGTCAAACTCAAGCGGAGCTGCCTTTTGTCGCTCTGCTGCTCTCATTGTAAGTTTACAGTTTGAATTTCAAAATCTCTTTACTATCTTACTGAAGATATGACTCCTTACCTTTGTGTTGAATCATGGATGTTTCTTACAGTTAATGGCACTTTTACTGTTACGTGATGCGCTAAGTCTCACAACTAACTCAGATGACGAGGATGATCCAACAGCTTTCTTCTCTGTATGAATACATCTTTACTTACTTATTCGACTTCGTCATACTATCTCTTAATACACTTGTTTGAGTTTCAACAGCTTTTCCTTCTTCGTGCGGCCGGTTTTCTCCTTCCATGTTACATCATCGCATGGGCCATTGGTATACTACAACGCCGGAGACAAAGACAGGTGTGAAACAAGAGATATATTATATCTATCAAAGTATTAAATTGTAAAATGCTCAATCTAACAGACAAAGACAATGATGGACCACTATTGTTTCTACAGGAAGCAGCGGCTCTAGCTGCCGCAGAAGTTACTTTTATGATACACAGTGGTGGCCACCAACGCAGGGGACTGCACTTTGCTGTTGCAACAGAGCCGCCAATATCCAGTCCAACACCAGTCTGATCCTTTATCAGCAATGATTCTCCGGTAAGATTGTTAGCAGAATCTTGTAAGAACTTCTTCACCTACTTATGCTTCTTCCCTTGTATGTTTGTGTTCTCTGAATCTGTTAAATGTTTATTTCGGCTCTCAAATGTTTAAATAGAGCTCTCACCAATGTGTACAGCTTATATTATTATTATTTCTTTAATCATTTTTGGTTTATGTTTTCTTTGGCTTACCAAAAAAAAAAGTCCAATGCAAGTTTGTTTAACTGAGTTTGATACAAAACATATCTCAAAGAAACAAGAAAATACTAGTTCTACTTCACAATGACTGTCTTTATGAACTCCATAACTGTTGAAACTAATTGACTTTGTGGTTTGGTATGATCTTTGGAAACTCCTTGGCATCTTAGTGATCTATAAGGATGCATGCCCGGTTATATGACTCTAACTAGAGGATAGAAGTTATAGGTGGGATCATGAACCTGGTTGATGGTGCTTCATAAGCTTTGTTGAAACATATGGTTTTACCAATGGAAACTGATAGGAAAGCTTTGTTGGAGTTCAAGTCTCAAGTTTCTCAAGGCAAAAGAGTTGTCTTGTCCTCATGGAATAATTCATTCCTTCAAGGTTGTTGCAGGCAGTGAAAGTTCTTAGCATGGAGCAATGAAGAGTTTTATAGCAGAATATGAATCTTTAAAGGACATAAGACATGGTAAATCTTGTGAAACTGTTAACAGCTTCTGCTAGTATATCATCTCCACGTCAACAACGAAAACAAAACAAAAAGAAATATAATTACTACAATATAAAATATAATTAAAGGATTAAAACTAAGCCTCGTAGTTCTTTAAGTAGATGTTTTAAACTCTTTTTGCTTCTAGAACAACACTTCTTGACCCTCTAATGACATGTTATATATTAATGATCATATCGTGGCATTGCTCATCAAAGAGCCATTTCTCGAACAAAGAAAGAGACCCTTGTGTAGTTAAACCACTAATATCATGGTCTATTAACTTAGGCTTCTCTTCATCTTCATCCATGGAGTTAAAGCTGAACAAAGAATGATCAATCCCTTCTCCACCTCCTTCGGTTGTGCTAGGGCTCGAAGCCGCCGTGGTCATAGCCATCCCAGTGGTTGCAACTGGCAAAGACACCGAGGTCTTTGGTGTATCTTTCATGAAGTTCTGAAGCAAACGAGCAATGTTCTCAGCACTTGAAGCGTAAACACCAGATGAGTATAGACTTGTATTACTTGTAGGGGTGGTTGTGGTAGAAGAAGAAGAAGATGATGGACCATAATTACCAAGCTGATCAGTTATAGATAAACTAGTTAGGTTTTGTGGTTTGTCAAGAGACAAGGCATCAGAAAGAGCTTGTTTAGCCATGTTGATATCTGTTTGAAGTCTTCTCTCCCATTGACCTTTGTTGGAGTTACTACTTTGATATGATGAAGAGAACTCATTGGTCTCAAGTCCATTGTTTATAATACTATCACAAGAATCATTCATCTTCTTGAGCTTTTTCTTCAAATGAGTGTTCCAATAGTTCTTTATATCATTATCTGTCCTCTCTGGAAGATATGATGCTATAGCTGCCCACCTTCATATTTATTTGGTCCCCAAAGTTATTAAAAAACCTAATATTTTTGCATATTTTTATAGATCATGCATGTGCATGTGAATATATAAATATTTATTTTAATTTACCTATTGCCTAAAAGGGCTTGAAGATGAAGAATCATCTTCTCTTCATGCTGTGTGAAGTTTCCACGTTTAATCCCAGGTCGAAGGTAATTAGTCCACCTTAATCTACAGCTTTTGCTACATCTTTTTAGATCTAAATCACCACAATAATGATACAAAAAAATCATTAAGAGGGTAATTAATTTTGTGATATGAGGACAAAAAAGCTGGTGACAATAAATCAAATATTTATTACATTTTTTTTTTCTTTTTATTTAATGATCATACCAACCAAATTGAAGCCAGAACAAAAGAATCATAGACCCAAGAAAAAACAAAAAACATTAAAGGGTGTAGTACTTTCTTAATAACATAGGGTTTAACAAATATTATTTTATAATATAAGTTAAAAGAAGAGACCTGTATGAGTAGGCACAGCTCTCCAGTTTCCAGGACCATGTTCTTGAATATAAGAAACCAAGATGATGTCTTCCTCTGGTGTCCATGGTCCTTTCTTGATTCCAATCTTGTCACAACATGGTGGTCTTCCCATCTCAACCTCTTATTTTGTTTACAGGGAGAAGATAATATAGTTTTGGCTTGAGATCTTAGGAAGTGTAGGGTTAAGATTACTTACTAAAGACAAAGGATTAAAGTTGTGGTTTGGTTTTGTCTGAAGATGTGGAGAGAGAGAGAGAGATTGAGTATATTTATAGAGAGAGGAAGTGAAAGAGTATTAGGTTGATGAGTGAATTAGTAAGAATGATAATAGAGTTAAAAGGAACAATGATGAAGAGTGAGGTTTAGCTTTTAAAGAGTCAAAACATGGACAGCCAAATGCATTTACTCTTTACTCTACAAAGTCAACCTTCTTTGTCTCTCTCTCTCCACCATTACTCCTTTGCTTTCTCTCACTAGTATTAGCCTTCAATTTTTTTTGTAATTTGTTCTTTCAATATTATGCAAAATAACCCTTGATTTGTCTTCACATGAGAACATATTTGAATGTATATTTTAAGGTATTACTCCAATTGTTTTAGTTTAAATGTTGTTTTTTTTTTGATAATTCAGGTAATCCGCCTGAATTAGGAGACCGTCGGTTATGATACAGGTTAGGGTGGCAAGCCCATACTGCAGATCAGCGCATCATCCCTCCAACACCGACTAATCCTGGGCCCGGAGAGACCATGTGAAAACCCTAGTGGCCAAGCGATTTAAATGTGGCAAATTTCGTAACCGGGTGGGGTCGATTCCTGACTTTGACCAACATGACAACACTCACCTAGCGCCTGGAGAACCATCCCACTACCATCGCTTGTTTTTTTATTTTATTATATAGATATTTTATCAAATTACTAAATTGTCTCACTGTTTTAATATTTTAATCAATAAATAAATCAAATAAATGTTAACTAAAGGTAAAACAAATTTTTTTAATATTTTATAAGTTTAAGAAATTCAAAAATTTTACAAGAAACAAGAGAAAGTTTAGAAGCATGTCGTCGTTGTGTATTGAGCTTTTAAATTATGTTATACTTATATCCAAAAAAACAAAAAAAAAGCAAACGAATAATGAAATACAAATAGACACAACACAAGTTCAACTCAATGGTCGTAGAAACATCAATGAAGAAAATAGATTGAAACCCTATACGCCACGTCGTAACACATCTCCCAAGGATGATGGTTTTAAAAGTTTACTTTGACTAAAATCGTCTCATAGACACCTATTGATTTTTATAATGGTTTTAGTTTTATTATAATATATATATTAGGAATTAATATGTATATATTTTGAAACTATATTTTAGTTGTTGCTATTATTTATCAAATAGATAAAAAAAATTCATCAGAAACACATGTACTTGTTCTGGTCCAAGGAGATTAAAATTTTGCTTTCCGTTTTTTATATCATTGACTCAGTATTAGTGTTCTTAGTCACCCAAAAAAATATTACTGCTAATTTTTAAATAGAAAATTAACTGTTATAATAAAAATTTTGTCTGACTATATATATATATATTAGTATATCATCTGCAACCATCGTTAAAAAATATATTTTAATTAATTTATATTATATATTTAATAGATGTAAAATGTATTTTATATATTGATAAAAAATGTATTTTATAATTTTTTTATTTTTTATATATTGATAATTTATACATTTTACATAACATCTATATTAATAAGATTTATTAGCGAGTATAAGTCAACGAGTATGGTCGTGTTTTGGATCTCGACGTGCTTTGGCTCATATCTTAATATATACACTATCAATTTAATATTTCATAGGTTAAACCCTAGCCTTAATATTTTACCCCCTACCCCCTAAACGGTTATATGAGATCACATGTCAATTTGTACAGAAAATAATACAACCTGCAGTAAAATAATAGCAAGAGTAATTGAACCATTATTAAATGATGTGCATTAGCATTATAAAATGATAAATAACTATATATTATAATTTATAACCATAGGTCTCGATGTAATAATAGTGAAGGAAGATAACCTACCGTTTCCTAGGTAAATCTTCTGCGGTAATTGGGTAAATTTTTGACTATTTACTGTATTAGAGATGAAGTCGTGGCCAAAGTTATTATTATAATATATATATATATAGCTAGAGATCATGTTATATATATATAACTAATTCGAATTATCAACCAAATACAAATTAAATTTGGACTATGATACATTGCTACATGATTAACCTAGAATAATTTAGCTAGAGATCATGGTTATATATAAAGCATATGTTTAGTCAAATAGCTATATATATCCTTTTATTCTAAGGAATGATGTATAGATTAACTATAAATGCACCTTTGATTTCGTAGGTTACATCTCTAACCTAAGACCATGTTGTCAAAATCAATTAAGAAAACAACTAAGATATGTAAACTTGATCTCCTTAGAGGCCTAAGCTGATTAGTTTATATACTAAGTATTCATAGTTAACTATAACCAAATATTTTATAATCCATATTATATATAATATAACATAGTTAACCTAGTAACCCTAGGGCCTAGGCTCAATTATGATGGACACTTAGCATATTTTATATATCCACTTGATATTGAAACTTTATTTTTGACTTTTCCTTGTTAAAAATAAAATAAAATAAAATAACTCACAGAAAAAAATAAATGTATTGCATTGATATTCTAAACCATTTAATCTTTGATTAAATTATACTACTACAAATAAATTATCCTAGAAACCATTTTTTTCTATGACACCAAAAATAATAATTAAATTATACTACTACAAATAAATTATCCTAGAAATGCATTATTATTTTTGTTGACAAATTTTGTAATTTTAAATCAATAATATTTAATTATTATTTTTTGAATTTTACATTCCATCATAACTAATTAAAATATCTATAAAACTGATATATGAGATTTAATAATCACATCTATAGGCTCATGAGTCATGACCTAAGCCCAAATACTATAGGTGGGCCTTGTTGATATGGTTCTATCATCTATGACACTAAAAATGTGAATAAGTAATCAACTAATGGAGATAAGTCTTCAACTTGTTCATCTTTAACTTCATAAAGAGTTTTTGAAAATCATGCTCTAGAGTTCCAAGCTTTACTCATTTTCCGAGAAAGATACATAGTTGCATTGATAGCTCCAGCAGCCAAGAAACCAGATACAGCTTGTCTTGCACTTGAAACCATTACTCTACGCCTCATTACTTTCTCTATACATTTCATTACTTCTTCTCTTGAACCTACACAAACTTCACCCATAACTCTACCTGTACATATATATATACACCAGTTCAACCATCAAGAACCAGTTCAACTAGAGAGAGAGAGAGAGATCAGAGTTAATACCAGTCTCACTCACGATCTTCTTCTCCCCAAGTGACTTCCTCATTTGGCTTCTCACTGATGCAGGAAGAGAAGAGACTAGAGAACATGTTGCTGAAAGGCTA
The DNA here is from genome assembly GCA_000411055.1 of Leavenworthia alabamica. NCBI lineage: Eukaryota > Viridiplantae > Streptophyta > Magnoliopsida > Brassicales > Brassicaceae > Leavenworthia > Leavenworthia alabamica. The sequence continues at coordinate 95,554 of KE158280.1, forward strand.
GAATCCTGCTCACAAGTTGAAAAAGAACAATCTCAAGATTGAGTTATACTTATATCTATGGTAATGGAGTTATAAACTATATATACCTGAACTAATTTAGTGTGACTAGTTTCAGCAGATGTAGATCTCACCAAGTTTTTAGTCTCGAACTCTTCAAGAAATGGCTTATACATTGACTGAAAAAGATGAAATTGTCCCTTCACGATCTTGTTTACCTAAGAGATTGAACTAAATGAAATCAGAAATCGAATTATGTAAATCAAGAACAGGACTGTGTTCTTTAACCTTATTAGTGTCCTCTGCGAAAAACATACGCAAGTCTCCCATATAAGAAAGGCTACATATTTTGGAGTAGAGTTGTTCCTGTATAAGAGTTCAATGAGTTATATAGTGTACACTCTAATGAAGGTTAACGTTTTCCGAGTAAACCAACCTCGGTGAACTTTGATGGCAAGAGAAGAAGAGCTGCAGATATAGCAGCTCTCTTATTAACAGAATTAACATCCTCTATGTCCAGATTATCAACAAGCATATGAACCTGCGCAATCAACAGAACATACTTATAACATCTTGTGATGCATAGTTATTAGTAAGAAGAACAGCAAGTAACTAGCATACCGGTTTTTGTAAACGGCCACTCAAGTAGAATCTATTCCAGTCTAGTATGTCTTGTACTAGGTCATGCATTCGAACAACTCCATACTTAAGCTTCTGCAAGCTTCACAAAGAATATAAATCATGCAAGAACACATCGACTTTAACATTATATGATCATCCTAGTATAATATAGTAAGTTCTTACCTTGTCATTCCAATTAACAAATGGATTGAAGTGAACTCCAACTCCTACTTTATCAGCAACATTCGTAATCTATTTCTCGATTTAAAGAAAACTGTGATCAAAGTTTGATTAAGTTGTATAAACCAAAGAAAGAGTATAGATAGAAACATACAAGCTTAGCTCCACCAAGGTGAACCATCCATGAAGCATAGTGATCTGAATTCATATTCAGATTCTTTGTCACAAAATTAAAAACAAATCTTAATTAGTATATATGGGTTTAAATAGCTCATGATAAAAACAAGATATATGTATTGCTGACTTTAGAGTGCCATTGAATAGGATCAGAGACTCCAAGGATATAGTCCACCATTTTAGACTACAAAAACCAAAGGTTACATTTTTAACTCCCAAATTTAGTCAAAAGTGAGTTAAGGAAGAAGATGATAAAATACTTTATCTTGGTTATTTGGGTGCAATGTTGAACCATAAACACAACAGAAATCTACAGGTGGAAGAACATTTAAGAAGCTTGAAAGCTCATCTCTTTGTGAAGTTTCCATTTTCCCCAACTGAGCAAGACCTAATTTCTCTGTTAGAAGGATAAATTAGAAAGCGAAAGCGGTATTGATCAAAGAGAAAGATTAGAGAAGCTTACCTTGGAATCGCTCGCCGAGTTAGGGTTCCTGTAGCCGGAGACGAAGCGACTTCGATAAGTGAAATTAAGAGACTCAGGGAAATAGAATGGAAGATGCGCGCCGCTGATGAACAGTTAACAACTTAAAATAACTAAACCGACTTAAATTAAATTGAATTTTCGGTTTTAGTTTGAGTTAACCGGTATCCGATTTATTTCGGTTGGGTCCGATCTAATTAACCCAAACCAAATGCCTCTCAGTGTTATCTGTTTATTCGAGTGGGTAAGAAGAATCAGAAGAGAGAAAGAAAAAAAAAAACCAAAAATGGCGAATTCAATAAGCTTCTCTTCTTCTCCTCTTACACTCTGCTTCCAATCTCCGATCAAAAACCGTAAACCTAATCAATTCATCTCAACTGGTGTTAAAACCTCATCCTTGGTCCAGAAGAAAGAACTGCTTCAAACTTCCAAATCTCAAAGTTTTGAGATTAAGGTTAAGATTTCACACAACAGAACACTCTGTTCCTCTTTATCATTTTCTTTTACTTAAACTCATTTTACTAATAAAAATAATTTCATATTTTGGGTGTTAAATAGGCTACAAACAATAATACTCAGACCACAAAACCAAACAGCTTAATTTGTGCTAATTGTGAAGGGAATGGTTAGTTAATTAATTATTGTATTATTTAATTAATTTAACATAAATATTTTTAATGTATTTATATATTTTTTAAAAAAGGTGCTGTGGCATGTTCACAATGCAAAGGAGATGGTGTGAATTTGATAGATCATTTCAATGGAAGGTTTAAAGCTGGTGGACTCTGTTGGCTTTGCAGGTTTTTTTTTTTTAAATTAATTTATTCCTTCTCTAGATAAACAAACAAAAAAAAAATCATTAATTAATTTTATTTGAGTGGTAGAGGTAAGAAGGAGGTATTGTGTGGGGACTGCAATGGAGCTGGTTTCATTGGTGGGTTCTTAAGCACCTTTGATGAGTAGTTTCAAGAGGATTTGATTTTATTTGGTTATATTGTGTTCTTCTTATTACTCACTCAAAAACACTCTCTAGTATCAATGCTTTTTTTAAACATGTGTTTATGTTCTGTTATTGTACACTTATCTTGAGAAATAAGCACACGAAAAATGTTTATTCAAAGTTTAATATAACAGCCAATATAGTTGTTTAAACATTAAAGTATTCGTTTCTTAATCACAAATTTTCATCTAATTTACATCATTAACTATGTAATAATCAACACAACTGTGATTTTTAAAAAATACAATGACAAAAAGAAAAACCTGTAGAGCCACCAAGTCCGGTGAGTTAAGAACTGTGTGTGTGAGCGTACATGTTTGATGTTTTACAATGAAAAACGTCGGGAAGAAAAAGACCGTCGAGAAGACATTGAACCGGTTCTTGAAACACTAACAAACTGAGGATCAATAACAATCCCTTGAACTTGTCTTCGTCCTCTTCTTCCCAACAAGTTTACTCCACCACGACCTGGTGCTACTGGATCTGTTACAGGAACAATATCAGGAACTGGCATCTCTGTTGAGTGTCCTGAGATGCATAATGATCCTGACTCGTCTTGTTGCCAATAAACTTCCACCATGATTCCCCGTGGATTCTCTGTAGTTTCTGTTCCCGGTATTCCAACAAATCTTGCCCCAACCGGTATCTGTAGATTAGATTGGATTAAGGATCAGCAAGGGTTCTATCTAATAACCATAGAGTCATGTATAGTTAATTTACCTCGACGGATGAGCCAGATGTTAGGTCTAGAGTAACCATAGTTCCCTCAACAGCAGCGCTTTCGAGTTCAGCTTTTCTTGCTATGTTTAAAAAGACTTCTTCAAGAGTTGCAAGACCAAGTTGTATGTCTGAGATTCCAAATTCTGTTTCTCTATCTTGCAGCTCACTGAAAAAGCTCTGTTTAAACATATACAACATAAGTTCCGCGATAGGTAACAGCAAACTCTATATATATATATATATATAATAAGGTTGTGTTAAATGCTTACTGTCAAAAGATTTTCTTTATCATGTGGTATAACAAAAGTCATGAATGACTTGTGTTCTTCTACTGGTCTGACATTAAGATGCTGCAGAGCAAAATATTAATGCATTTAGAGTGTGTTGGATTAAGTTAACAAGCTGATAAAACAAACTTACATCTTTAAAGAATTTCTTCAGTGGTTCGCGTGAATCTACATCACTAGTTTCGCCATTGTTTTCTTGGGTTTTGTTTTCGATGAAGCTGATGTTAGCAATGAAACCTGTGCCAAAGCGAGATTTTAACCTGATTGAGGTTCCAATGCAGCGGAGTCTACCTTTAGCCATTATCCCTATTCTATCACTTAAGATATCAGCTTCTTCCATTGAATGTGTTGTTAGTATAATGGCACGACCTTTCTTGGTTTCCTGTATGATATCCCATACATGTCTCCTCGTGATCGGATCCATTCCTGTAGTCTACATAGCAAGCATGTGTGAAAAGAAAACAGTAAGATAAAATAACTATCAATAAATAGGAATGTAGAAACTAGAAAGTAACAAACCGGTTCATCTAGGAAGACCAGTTTGGGATCACCAATGAGTGAAACTGCAACACTGAGTCGTCGTTTCATACCTCCACTGTAACTTCCAGCTCTGATTTTCCCTGCTTCTGTCAGTTTTACCTCTTCCAGTGATTTCTCAACAATCTGTATGACGGAAACTGTTAAAGAAACCAAACCGACTCATTTCTACTACTTGAGTGACATACCGAGTTGATAGATGAAGGTGGCAATCCTTTGATGCTAGCAAAAAGTTGAAGGTGTTCTTCACCAGACAAAGCCTCCCAAAGAATATCAAACTGTGTAGTGGGAATTTCATAATATCAGTTTAAGGCATAACAAATGGCTGTAAGCCTGTAACTAACACAAACATCAGAAGCATATAGCAACAAAATAAATGGTTCACCTGAGGACAAACTCCGATCATTTTACGGATGTTGGACATACCAACAGAGCTTCTTATAGAATTTCCATAAATTAGTGCTGTTTTAAAGCAATCAGAGAGACTTTAGTTATGGTGAAAACGCATTCCAAGAAAAAGAAGTGTGAGTTCGATCTTACCATCACCACCAGTAACTGGAAATAACCCTGTTAAACAATTGATAGTAGTTGTTTTCCCTGCGCCATTGGGTCCAAGAAGACAGAATAATTGATCTTTGGCAATATTCATCCACAACCCCTAATTATATTCAAAAAATTAGTTAAGGAACAAAGGTAAAATGTATCATGGAAGAAACCACAAGGAGCAATAATCAGTAGGATCAATGGTAAGATTGTCATTACTTGAACATGTTTGGCAAAGAACAGACTCTACCATATGCTAAATTTGCAATTAACCAACGTAAGAAGGTCAGTTTATTCACTATTGTTTCTTAGAAGAAATACCTTGAGAGCGTGATAAGGAGAAGTTTTCTTGCATTTGCAGCATCCAAACTTCGTTGTCCCAGGATAAGTCTTTGCAAGACCACGTATTTGAACTGCAATGTTGGGATCAACTAAACCCTCCAACGAGTGCTGTTTAACTAAATTTTCTTCTTCAAGAACGTCTTCGTCATCTGGGGTGACATGATCCACAGATGGGACTGAACCAGTACAACTACAAATTCCGCCTTCTGTTCAAAGTAAGGATAACTTTTTCAACACAAATATTACTAATGTGTACAGAAACAAGATTGAGGAGAAAGTACCTTCGACCCGGTTGCCACCTCTACCAGTCCAGTAACCAGGTTTTAGAAAGTAAAAGATAGATTTTCGTACACCAGACGCATTTGGAACAATATTATCAAAGTAGAGGGCCAAAACAAACCACAAAGCGAATGTCCCAAGAAGCCACAAGTATATATCATTCTGCCAAAAACCAAATAAGTAATAATCAAGAGAACTAAATGGACACAGCTTTTAGATGGAATTTAAGATTGAGGTTTAACGTACAATTGTAATCACACAATCAGTGTCATCATTGGGTCCACATTCAGCTCTCTTACTCCAACTAATTCCAGGATCTTGAGGAGTTGAAGTTGCAGCAGCAAGCAGTTTTAGACCTTGAGAAAAGGTATTAGGTGGGAACAGTGACCATATTGCCCTGATCGTGCGAGAAAAATTTTTGGCATAGGGAAAACCACTTGATGTTGCAAGCTGTAGTTGAATTCATGATTAGTAACCATTCATAATTAGAAGATACAGTGTCAGCTATTCAGTTTTGTATGAGAACCACACCTGTGTTACAAATCCAACTAGAAACACAAAGAATCCAACTGTTGTTGCTGAAGACGATTTGCTGATAAAAGCTGATAGCATAAACGCTAGTCCAATCTAGCAAGCACAAGTAATGAAGATATCATTTGATTGATTCTTTTAATAAGTCTTCAACATTAGTATTTAGGGATGCCGTTTTACCATATTAAACTGGAAAAGCATGAAGAGTAGGAAGACAATAGCAAAGCTATTCTTCAAGAAAAAGTCGAACTGGAACATCATGCCAAAGAGAACTATCAAAAGCGCAGAGATAGCAGTAAGAATTCCTTCCCATGTAAGCCATGATAACCAATAAGCAGTGTCGAAAACACCCATCATTGTCATAGCCTATTTTGCCAAAAACAAAGGAATAAATAACACAATCAATCAATCCTACTATATAGATTTTGTTAAGAACTGTGTTAAAAACCTGTCGAAGTTTCAACTCTTTCTCAGTAATCAAAGAACTGATTTGAAGAACAAAACCAAACATGGAAACAGCAAGGAAAAAAGTCGGTCCTATTGTATCCAAAGCAACAATAGCTTCAATAGTTGGATGTGGAAACTCTTTAAATCCAACAATCCAGTTAAAGCTTGGATCTATAAAACAATTAGCAAAAATTCACAAGTTAGAACTTAAACTTGTCATCACAAGCACACAAGAATCATCAAAAGATATAATATATACACTACCTCCTATTAAAGACCTAGCGATTTCACGCTCAGCCGCAACTTGAAGAGGTATTTGAAACTTAAACGTAGGATCTTCAAACCTTCCTCTATTCATCTCTGGAGTTGAATTAGTTTGAATACCATAACTGATCACTGTAGCATTTCTTTCAACAAAATGTAAAGCTCCTGGAACTACCAAAGGATTCATCATAAGCCACGCATCTACATCATCAGGATCCTCGAATGATTTAACCTGATATATAAAACCACATAACATAACTTGAATCATCTTATTCTCGATTACAATTCTAATTATAGATTCCGTTACCTTCTCAGTTGGAATCAATCTCCCAGGATTATTCTTCATAATCGCATTAACAATCTCCGTAGCTCTCCGGCTACGATTCCCACTCCATACGAAGTCGAAACACGGAAGATTCACGAAGAATTTATCCTCACAAGGAGGAATCGGCGGCGAAATCAACGCTATTGGATCTGTAACTGTCTTAAGAGCCGTAGAAGATGCAAAACTCTTCTCCATAGCTTCCTGTATACAGAAGATGAGGAGAATGAAGAAGAAAGAAGCGAAGAGCTGAAGAAACGTTGCTCGCTTGCTCCGCCATGAAAGTAAAAGGTTTTTACGGAATAACGCCGTGTACTGTTGCCAGAGAAGAGGCAGACCTTTCTGCAACGTCATTGGCTGTTTTCGAATTTCGTGAAACTACTGTGGATCCGATTTAGATTTTGGAAGACGATGATTTAAAGGAGACGTTAGAGTTTATATTTATACCCTTGAAGTTTAATTTAATTACGAAATTTGCCACTCTCTGAAACTACCTCCCACCAGATAACTTCCAGCAATAATTGTTAATTTATTTATTACACTGACTAAAAAGAATAAAATATGTCCAATTGAAAAAATTAATAAGTTTATTTCATGAAATTAATATTACTTTTAGCTTTGACTGGTAGGAATTTTTTGTAGGACAATTTTTAAAAATACAATAAAATTAACTTTAATTCTCACAAATATTATTAAAATTAATTTAAAATAAAATTACTATTTAATAGTTTAATTAAATTAAAAATTAAATTATATTTTTGAAAAATTATACAAAACCCAAACAATAAATATTAAATCCAACCACTAAATACGCAACCTAAATAATAAAAAACTAAACTCAACCACTAAATAATCAACCATAATATTAAATTAAAAATATGATTTTAAGAAAAAATGTTATTTATGTCTAATAAAAAAATATAATTTTGTCATATAAACAATAAATGATTGTATTACAAAAAATTACTCTTTTTCTAATTAAATTATGAGGGTATATATAAAAGGAAAATATTCTTAGTGTAAAATATATCAACAATATTATTTATGAACAAAATAAATATTATATTATACTTAATATTCAACCTTTTTAAATTCTGTCTTAATATTTTTTTCAACAAAACCAACCCATAAAAATTAATAGAGTGGTGACATTGATATAATAATCCATTGGATAGTTCAACAAGCAAGCCATGTTCAAACTTTTGAATCATTTAATTTGGAAGTCAAAGAGTATGTTGATTTATTTGGTCAAACATAATATATATTTTTAATTGTAGTATACGTGGTTTTATGGTGTAGTTAAACTTTCTTCTACTTTGAAAATAAAATAAAATATTTATTTTTCTAAGTTCTAACATAATAAAACGTGCGCAAAACAAAACAAACTGAAGATTTTTCATAGTTAGTTGCAATTATACAATTTTTTTTGGTAAAATAATTTTTAGATAAATATTTACTTTGAGTTGAATGTTTAATTTTACTGTTTGGAAAAAGATATTTTCTAATCAGTCAATAGTCTTTCCTAAAATAAATTGTTATAATTATTAATTGATTTCTAATATAAATTGTTGTTGATAGAAAACAATTTACTTTTGTTTGTCGACAAAAAAAAGAATAATTTTAACTTTTTACTATCATAAGAATTTTTATTCAACGAACACTTTTGAATGTTTTGACACGTTGTTATAAAACTAAAACTATATAAGCAAATAGTTTAGACCAAAAATGAAATTCCAACAAAATCACATTTAAAATGACTTTTGTTGGAAATATATATTTACTTCATGCCCAAGTAACATCTAAATAGCGCGTGCGTACGTCGATCATCAATGGGTTCCCACAGGTTGACGAATCCAAAGGTTCGTGCGGATCACTCTCATTCGGATCTTCTTGTAAATTTAAAATACATTTCCAATGTAGATTTTTTAAAATTTTTTATGGTTAAAGTGTCAAAGTTGATTTATATTCATTCCATTTATAAATATATGTTGTTTAGATTGTTTCCAAATATTAATTATAATTAAATTTTTATTTTATTTATATCTAATTAATAAGTATATTTTTAAAAATTTATTGATCAATAAATTAAAACAGTATGAATAAAATTAATATTTTTACTTCATTAACTAATTGGGAAAACCAAATCTATCAAAACTAGGTATAGAAAAATATATGTTTTATATATTAATTATAATTAATACCTATTTCTTTTCAAACTATGCAGTTTTTGTTTAAATTTTTTTAAAACTTTTGATTTTTTTTTTTAATTTTCCTCTTAAACTATAATTTTTTTGCATAATAGCACATACATTATTTTCTCCTTGTAATTCCCTACAATTTAAATTTGTGATCTAAATTTAACTATGTTTAACAAAAATTGTAATTATAGGAGGAAGTATGCAGAGTTTTCATAGTTTAAAAGAAAAAATCTAAAGTTTTCAAAAATTTATCAAAACGATGTCGTTTTAATCGATACGGAACCAAAAAAATCAAAAAAAAATTTACCTTGTAGATTAGAATATATAACTTAATAATCGTACATATATATATATATCAACTCAAATCACAAAAGTAAATTTACGTGACGAGTTTCAAATATGAGAAATTTAAAAACTAAAATATAAATAATTTATGATCAACACTATTAGCTATATTTTCGTGATTTAATTTTAAATTTTTATATTTTAGTTTTTAAATTTTTCTTATTTTAAACTAGTTACTTAAATTTATTTTCATAATTTGAGTTGATATATATAAGTGAATATAATATATATAATGATTATGTATTCGAATTTGTAAGGTAACAAATTTTTTTTGAATTTTTTTGGTTCTGAATTAAAATGATGTAGTTTTGATAAATTATTGAAAATTTTTGATTTTTCTTTCAAATTATGAAATATCTCCATAATTTTTTTAATCGTAATTTTAACTAATTATAAATTAAAAAAGATTGATCTTTAATTGGAATGTCACAAAATTAGACAGAAGCAATTATATAAAAGTTTTATAGTTAAAGAAAAATATATAAAATTTTTATAGTTAAAAAAAAATCAAAAATATTTTAAGAAATTTAAACAGAAACTGGGGGAGAGAAGTAAACAAAAAACTTTATATATATATATATATATACACATAAATAATTATTTATATTCCAACAGGTTTGACTGGTCAAACATTGATGATGAGAGTGGATATCCAATCAGGTTTTAAGAACATTGCAAATAATGGGAAATTGAACTCAAATATGCACTTTGCAACAAAAGCACGTATTTGGCCAAATCGATGCTTTATAGTTTAAAACAGAAGACCAAAGAAGAAGGGACGCTATCAATAGCCTACTTGTTCCGCCTAACCCGTCCCGCTGCGGATTTCAAAAAATAATTACCCGCAAATCATCAATCCGTCTATCTGATCTGCAAATTTCAAATTTGATATCCGTATCCGTTCCGTGTTAATCAAATGGATTGGCGGATAATCCGTTTAATCCGCAAAATAAAATAAATTGTAACCCGCGGATCTAACTGTCAATACAGATGAATCTAAGATAATTTTAAGGAGGACATTATTTTAAATCATTAAATAAATGGTTATTTTATAAATTTTATGACTTAACTTTTCACAAATTATTTAAAATTACTAGTTTAACAAATTTTACTACTAACAATCAAGACTTTTTCGTATAATTGTGACTTTTATGTTTTTTAACTGAAATGTAATAAGACATTTTGACAAACAAATTAAAAACTGAAACTATATGTTTTTTTTGATTCAAAACTATAACCTATTTTTGTCATTTATTGGATCATGCATTGCTTCTTGTTCAAGTAACTACGGCCTTTGTAAATTTTGTTTGAATATAAAAGTAAGTTGAATTTTTTTTTAAATGGTCATAAATCATAATATCATAGTCAACCAAAATTACCCGACTACTTTTTTTCGTGCGATATTAAAATATAATAATTCACACTTGATTACGTATGAGATGACGCAGTTAATCATATAAATAACAATTAAAAAACATTATCAAATATAAAAAAATTTAATTGAAATTCTCTATCTTCCACTAATTGAAGAATTTATTGATCGTGGGATCACTTCGATCGCTTGCTAACTTACATTGAACCTTTCTCAATGTTAGGATCTTAGTTCGTTTAAATAATTATATTTTTTTATTGTTTGACCATAGAAAAAGAACAAAAAATAATAATATATCGATGTAATATTTTGATTTGAGCTGTACTTAAAAACTATATAAAAATATAAAAATGTGTGTGTAAGGGTAATATGGTAATTTTCAGTATCGTATCTGATCTCAGTTCTGTTATATGATCAGACAGAACTCGACAGAACTCAACAGAACTCAGAAGACGGTCGGAGATTCGTTCGTTCTCTGTTTAAACAAACAAAAACCCTAAAATAATAAGAAATTTTACCAGAAAGAGTAAACACATTAGAACGAACAGAGAAACTAAAGATTATTAACCAAACCTTGATCATCATCATCATCAATGGCGGATTCTGGTCCTGCCAGTTTCTTTACAAGAGCCAATGCTTTACTTAGAAAGAACTTAACCTATCAGGTTTGTGTTTTCTTTTCCTCTACGTAATCCAATTACACACATGTAATGTAATTGTAATCTCTCAATTTTGAGATATATTTTGCTTATTCAAGAACATGATATATCATTTTACTAAGTGTGTTGTATTGTATGGTGTAGAAACGAAATGTATGGAGCAATGTTAGGCTAATCTTGATCCCTTTCTACCTCTGTATACTTCTAGCTGGGTTTCAAATCTTTTTTGATGCACAATTTAATAACGCTGTTGAGAATCGTTGTGGTTGTAAATGTATTGATACGAATAAAGATGAGCCATGCGTAAACACTTGTGGTTTCGAATATTCATCACGAAGACAAGCCTTCTTTTGTTCTATCTCTAGTCCTACACAATGGCCTCCATTGTTACAACTTCCACGACCTGAGAATCGCCATGTTAGAGAAGAGGATAATGATTCTTGTAGAAGAACAAGAACTTGTCCAGTAACTATACTATTTACTGGAAATAACCAATCACTCGGAAGAAGTATATGTCTCATGTTTCCTCTCTTCTTTTTTGGGTATATATATTGTGTTAACTTATGTTCATGTTTTGTGTAGTTGTATATGAGAATCTTCTCACTAGTTCTGTATTGGTGAACACTTCTGACCTCTTGTTTACTTTAGCTAATAATGTATTGGTAAGTTCTGTTGTTAGATTCTTTACTATGAACGTGAGTTAAGGTTGTATCTGTTTTCTTTAGCTTTCTTGAAGTCATGTTTCAGGGTACATCATTTGACGCCGATTTCACTAATTATCTTGATCCAGCAATTGCTTCAGATCTTCCTATATACACTGTTCAACCTCTATGTCTACCAAATGCAACGATCCCATTCACATTTGGACAACCACCTCTAACCTTTAAGAAAGGTATAGATATGTTTGTATTACTCGTATTGAAAATATATAATGTCTGCATCTTCTAAAAGCTTACATACTCTTTATAAGAGATCAAATCAAACACGTAGTTCTTACAACTCAACTTTTGTCGTTACTCGACATTGGCTATATGAGACTCTATTAACTTATTATCTTACGAGAAACATTCTCTTAGTTGTTTTAACTTAATGGTTGTTTTTCAAAAACCAGAGTTGATATGTGTTCAAGGACTAAATCTTTGGAGAAATAGCTCAATAGAGGTCAATGATGATATATTCAAAGGTTATCGGAAAGGAAACCGCAAGGGAAAGATAAATGAAATCGCGGCAGGTTGATCAATTTCTCAGTCATTCATCTATTAACAATGCTTAGTTAATAAGTACATGAGAGTTCTAACTCTTGTTGTTACCTTAGGATATGATCTCTTGAATACGGATAGTAACAACTTCAATGTACATATATGGTATAATTCAACATTCAAGAAAGATTTCGGCAACAGACCTAGAAAGTTACTCCGAGTTCTTCGGTCAGTTAATTTGGTAAGGAAACAAACAATGTACTCAATACATACTCATAATTTCATTCTCAATATGCTCTCATTTTTTTCATATAAAAACCGGTCTAACTATTCACAATTATTTTGAATGCTCTAGGCGAAATATTTTTTTTATCTAAAATATGTCTAAACATATATTTAAACATTCAAAAATACTAGTAAACTATCCTAAATTATTGGATGTCCTAAGTGCCTATGTGACCTACCTTCCGGACCGGCCCTATATGAGACTGATACCGCTTTCTTGATTGAAATCTTTTCTTGATTGAACTCATGCAGGTGTCAAATGCTTACCTTCAGTTCCTACAAGGACCAGAGACAAGAATGTTGTTTGAATATACTAAAGAAATGCCTAAACAAGAAACTCGTCTTCGTCTAGACATAGCATCTCTAATTGGTCCTCTTTTCTTCACATGGGTTATTCTTCTTCTGTTCCCTGTAAGTTTGCTTTGAGTAAAACTATACTTTAAGCTTTATCCCACAAGTAGTCATCATCATTATAAGAGCCATCTATGTGTATGCAGGTGATCTTATCTTCATTAGTATATGAGAAACAACAACATCTAAGAATTATAATGAAAATGCATGGACTAGGAGATGCTCCATATTGGGTGATTTCATATGCATATTTTCTTACAATATCCGTGTTATACGTTATATTGTTGATGATATTTGGTTCAGTAATAGGTAACTAACTCAAGCCTTTCTATCAAATATGGTTTTTACATTACATTGTTTTTCAAGTTCATATATGTTATGGTTTGTTTTTTCCTTGCAGGACTTAAGTTCTTTCAGCTTAATGACTATAGCATCCAGTTTGTATTCTATTTTCTTTATGTAAATCTTCAAATTGCTCTTGCCTTTCTAGTTTCTTCACTATTTACAAGGGTTAAGACATCAACAGGTAACTAACAAACATCACACTTGTTGAAATTTGTTCAAGAACATGTTGAGTTAATGTGTTTTCTCTTATGTCTTAAATTTTAGTTACTGCTTACATATATGTGTTTGGATCTGGACTTTTGGGTTTGTTTCTTTTCCAGTTTCTGATTCAAGATTCATCATTTCCTAGTAAGTTATTATTGTGTTTAGTTTGAAGAACAATACTTAGACGATGTATTGGATTAGAAATTTTGAGTGATTTGATTTAAAAACACAAATCATGTGTTATTGGAAGAAGAATTTTAAAATAGTTATTAAAATTCAATGTTATTGGATTATTGATTTTGAAAAAGTTATTAAAATTTACTGTTATTAAAAATAATATTAAAATTTGATTCTAAAATTTCATGTGAGATTTCTAGAGATTCTATCGTTAAAAATACAAATATAAAAATCTTATGGTTTTAGGTAGAAATTTTATAAATCTAACAACAAAATTTCAGATTCATTAAAATTCAACTAAATCATCTTAAATCTCACTAAAAATCAAATCACTCAAAATTTCTATTTCCATACACCTCCTTTAAGATAACACTTGTTTATATGTGTTTATTCTAACAACTAACCACTATTGTACATCAGGAGGATGGATTTTATTCATGGAGTTGTATCCTGGCTTCTCTTTATACCGTGGGCTATACGACTTCTCACAATTTTCTTTCAGGGGAAATTTGAGAGGACAAGATGGCATGAAGTGGAAAGACTTCACTGATAGTTCAATGGATGATGTCTTTTACATCATTATTGTTGAGTGGTTTCTTGCACTCATTGCAGCATACTATATAGATAAGTTTTCTTCATCCGGGAAAGACCCGATGTTCTTCTTGAAAAGCATTTTCAAGAAATCTCCTCCTTTGAGAAGGCCTAGTTTGCAAAGGCAAGGCTCTAAAGTCGCGGTTGAGATGGAAAAACAAGATGTTACTCAAGAGGTAAGACTTAGAATATATACTTATGTTCTTGATTATTATGGTTGTGATTTTAAAACTTTGTTTCAAATCAGAGAGAAAAAGTTGAGAAGTTGATACTTGAGTCGAATACAAGCCATGCGATTGTATGTGAGAACCTGAAGAAAGTGTATCCAGGTAGAGATGGGAATCCACCTAAATTGGCAGTTCGCGGTTTATCTCTGGCTGTGTCTTCAGGAGAATGCTTTGGTATGTTAGGTCCCAATGGTGCTGGCAAGACCTCATTCATCAATATGGTTAGTACCTAAATGGACAACTTGTAATATCATATTATAATCTTGTAGTGTTACTAATATGTATGAATATTTTCTTGGTAGATGACTGGGCTACTTAAACCAACATCTGGGACAGGGCTTGTTCAAGGTTTGGACATATGCAATGATATGGACAAAGTATACACAAGTATGGGTGTATGTCCGCAGCACGAGTAATGATATACTTTGAAAACATCTTGTTTTTCACTAGAAGAAAACTGCATTTTAGCGACTACATGTTTAGTCGCTAAGTTAGTGGTTACAACTAAGTAACGACTATATAGTGATTATATAGCGACTACTGGTAGTTATTAGTCGCTATTTAGTGACTATTTAGCAAGCAATTGTTATTAGTCGTAACTTAGTTGCCTTTTAATCGCTAAATTTGATGATTAAATATGTAGTCGCCATTTTAGTCGTTAAAACCATGTTTTCTTGTAGTGTTTATCAAGCTATATGATCACCTAGTTGTTCATCATTCTTTTATTGTCTCTTTTCTATTAGCTTGCTTTGGGAAACGCTGACCGGAAGAGAACATCTGTTGTTTTATGGGAGACTAAAGAATCTCAAAGGCTCTGTTCTCAAGCAAGTATGAGAATCTTACATCTCTAGCTTCTCTCCTAAGTTAAATTTAGTAATGATCCATCTATATTTCATTAGGCTGTAGAAGAGTCTCTTAAGAGTGTTAACCTTTTCAACGGAGGAGTTGCCGATAAACTGGCCGGGAAATACAGCGGAGGTATGAAAAGACGGTTGAGTGTAGCTATCTCACTTATTGGGAATCCTAAGGTATTACCATTAAGCCTTGACATATATAGTACACTTGATACAAACATGTTCTCATTTTTAAGCTTTGAAGGTGGTTTATATGGATGAGCCAAGCACAGGACTTGATCCAGCTTCAAGAAAGAACCTATGGACTGTTATCAAGCGTGCTAAACAAAACACTGCCATAATCCTCACAACTCATTCAATGGAAGAAGCTGAGTTTCTTTGTGACAGATTAGGTATATTTGTGGATGGAGGCTTACAATGCATTGGAAACCCTAAAGAGCTTAAGGGAAGGTATGGTGGATCTTATGTTTTAACTATGACAACATCATCCGAACACGAGCAAATCGTGGAGAAGTTGGTTCAAGATGTTTCCTCAAATGCCAAGAAGATATATCACATTGCTGGGACTCAGAAATTTGAGCTCCCAAAGGAAGAAGTTCGAATCTCGGAGGTGCTTCAAGTTGTGGAGAAGGCAAAGAGTAACTTCACAGTGTTTGCTTGGGGACTTGCGGATACAACACTTGAAGATGTATTCATCAAGGTTGCAAGAACTGGTCAAGCCTTTAATGTTTTTTCTTGATTGTCTTATATTCATACTTGTGTGTGTTTCAATGTCAATATCTTTTTTATGTATGTTCATATTTGCTACTACATTGTTTGATGCAAACATAGTTGTTTTAATAGTTTAATAAAATTATTAAGTCAACGTATAATCAAATTATTAAATCAACGTATGATTCATCTTAACGTGACACTTTTGATATTGTCTATTATATTATGAACTTAATTACATTTTGCTGTCTAAATAATATCACTAAAACTATAGTTTAATTTTACTCACATGCAACTATACTAGAGATAAGACAAACATTTCATCACTCCCAAGGATAATGGCATATAAAAATAAATTATACACAAGTGATTAATATACAAATACTATATACTTCTGTCTGTTTCAGTTTAAATATAGTTTTATATATATATTATTTTTTACATTTTTAATGTAAATGTTTAAATGAATTTCTAATTATATCTCTGTTATTTTAATATGTTATTCAGTTATATAAACTAAATGAATATTTATTAGAAATCAAACAAAGAATATAATAATTTTTATTAAGTATAAAAAAAAACTTAAAATAACATATATTATAAAACTGAGGGAATAATAAATTACATAATATAAAAATATGATGTAATAAGTCTTAAACCATTGATATATTCCAATTAACCAAATAATAAAACTCTTGAAAAGTAATATTTATTTACAACATCAAATAAACTAAATGTGCCAGAAAACTATATAATAAAATGTTTTCAACTTGACACATTTATTTTCTATAAAATACGAAGCCTAACCTAAATTAAAAAATCTAGCTTACACATCAGCATAGTTTATTTTCATATAAAATACGAAGCCTAACTCAATAAAAAAAAATCTAGCTTACAGATCAGCATAATTTGTTTGTCTATTATTACACACAATTAATGAGTCTCTGAATCTTATCCTTTTATTGCTCCTTTTTTTTTTCTCTTGATCCCATCAAAATTAAATAATTGAAATTTTCAGTGGACTATAGTTTAATTTATGATACATTTAACAAACCAAAAAAATTAGTGTGAACCTTAATTCAATAAATTAAACCATTAGTGGAGAAAAAATAGTGTAATTTGGGAAGTGGTTAGTGGCTAAAGCAATTAAGAATGCCACATTGGGAGTATAAGCATATACTACATATCAAAAGCATATACCAACGAGCATAATTAAGCACAAAATTAAAATTAGTATTATACTTTTTAATATCATTTAAGCAATAATTAGTTGGCTAACAAAAAATATAATAATTTTTTGTAGATATTTTGAAGATATTATTAGATTTGTTTTGTCCTAATAATTGAATTTTTAATTCATATTGCTTTCGTAAAATATTTATTAAAATTTAAATTATTCGTAAATATCTAATTTATTTTGTAATATTTTCAAACAATTATAAAAATTAAAAAATATATATATATATATATATAGTATTTTAAAAATTTTAGTATTTGTTTCGATATAAATACCAATTTTTAATATTTGATTACGGTTATGTATATACCAATCAAAGATTCACATACTAAAATTAGTAAAAACAGAGGAAAAAAGAGAAAAAAAATATAGATAATAGAATAACCATTTGTGAAAATGTTTAAAATTAAGAGTCAAGCTTACAACTTAAAATTTAATTTTTACTAGAAAATACAGCACACTGAAAAAACAATAAAAAATATTTCAAAATACAAAATACAGATATTAGATACTAAAAATGAAAAAAATAAAAATAAAAATAAATTTTTTTGGAACAGTAATAATGTCATCTTTCTCATCTACACTAATATAAATACTTAAAAAGGATACAAAGACTTACATTTACTCATTACAAGAATCAAACTCTCTCTCTCTCTCTCTATCTCCTTTTAAATTTCTCTGTAATCACTCATAAGTTCTGATCGATCTGAAACATGGCGAAGAAGCCATTATCATTACACATTGTGGGTGTGTCTGTTGTGATGGTGTTGTTAAGTTGTGTTACTTACAGTTTATGTAAAGAAGATAAGAACATCAAAACATATAAACTAAGCAGTGGAAACTTGAGTGTTACCTTCACTAACTATGGTGCTGTTATGACCTCTCTTCTTCTCCCTGACAGATATGGTCTCTCTCTCCACTCTTGTCTCTTCCATTTTTATTATTTTTCTCTCTTTTAAATCTGATTTTTTAATAAAAAATATGATTGTTTTTGATTTGTGATATAGGAAAGCAAGATGATGTTGTTCTTGGATTTGATACTGTTGATGCTTACAAGGTAATTTATTTTTCTTTCTTAACTAAAATGTGTGTATATATATATATATATACTCAATTTTTTCCAATTCATATTAATGTGAAATTATTTTTCTTCTTTTTTAATTTTTATTTTATTTTGTCAAAAGCTTTCGTTTGGATAGAACTCGATGTTCCTCACTATGGATATGTCAGATCCATTATTTTAATATTATGATCCAGATCCGAATATTATGACGGATCTAGATAGTAGAATAAGAGAGATGATGATTAGGCTTGGAAACAAAGTCAATATTCAAAAAATTCATTATTTTTGATTCGTTTCGTTCTACTTGAATAGTTAATATTTGTGATTCGATTCTATTTGAAAATTCAAAAATTTTGTATTATTCGTAAACTAGTTGTTTAAAGGAGAACATAAAATTTTATTCAGAGAGGTGAATCAACACAATCATTAAATCTTCTATTTTTTTTTAAATTAATATTTGATAATTGATTTATTTTTTTTACTGGTATTAAATTTTGCTATTGGTTTGCTTCTAAAAATAAAAATAATTAATATTCAGATTTTTTACTTGAATCAAATCGAAACAAATATAACCTATATTTTAAAAAGGTCTAATAATAATGTTATACTTTATATCCCACAAATAAAATAAAATTAAGATTTTAATATAATTATGGGATTTAGAATTTTTTTCTTTTTTTTGTAGAATGATAAAACATATTTTGGAGCAATAGTGGGAAGAGTGGCTAATAGAATTGGAGGTGCTAAGTTCATGTTGAATGGTCACTTTTACAAAACCTTTCCCAACGATGGCAATAACACTCTCCATGGTTCTTTCTTTAATTTCATCTATCTTTTTGGCAATTTCATATTATATGTTTTAAAAAAATCTTATTAATGAATATTTTAAAAAAAAATCTTATTAATGAATATTTTTTTAAAAATCAGGTGGTACAATAGGATTCAGCGACGTAATTTGGTCAGTCCAAAACTATGTTCCCACTAGCCACATTACTTTTATATACGATAGCTTTGACGGTGAAGAAGGTAAAATTGTTAATCGTATTTATTTACCATTTTCTGATAAATTTGAGAGTAATTTATTCTGGCACCATTTTTATTGGATAAAATTATATTAATTTTTTATTTGCACATGAATACCAATTTTTATTAACAATATATTTTCATTAAAAATTATATTTTTTATAAGAAAATATATTTTTTATTTGATGTTATGGTTTAAGATTTAATGTTTGGGTTTAATATTTATTATTTAGGGGTTAAGGTTTAATATTTACTTTTTGAGTTTATTATTGATTATTTAGATTTTAGAATTTTTATTTAGAAATTAGAATTTAGTATTTAAGGTTAGATTTTAGTATATAATGTTTGAGTTTAGTATTTATTGTTTAGGATTTATATAATTTTTGTAAAATAAAATTTAATTTCTAATTTAATTTAATTATTAAATGATAATTTTGTGCTAAATTAATTTTAGTGGTACTTATAGAATATAAAATAAATTTAGTGGTATTTAAGAAAATTATTCTAAATTTTAATGAAATTTTTGTATTTTCATACGAGATATTAATTAATACATACTATAACTTTGGAGATTTTAATTTTTTTTTATATAAATTTTAATGAATATTTTATAGCCATATGAGATATTTAATTCATATAAATAATTTAACAGGTTTCCCTGGAGACGTAACGGTAAAAGTGACGTACATGTTGATCGGAGAAAACAAACTCGCTGTAAAAATGGAGGCAAAACCACTCAACAAGCCAACACCAATCAACTTAGTTCTCCACACTTACTGGAATCTCCACAGTCACAACTCAGGCGACATCCTCTCCCACAAAATCCAGCTTCTCGCCGGAAAAATCACTCCCGTCGACAATAAACTCATCCCCACCGGCGAAATCACCTCTATAAACGGAACTCCTTACGATTTTCTCGAGCCACGCGAGATCGGTAGCCGAATTAAGGAATTACCAGGCGGTTACGATATCAATTACGTCATCGATGGACACATCGGAAAGCATTTAAAGAAGACGGCGGTTGTTTCGGAGGAAGTTACAGGGAGGAAGATGGAACTATGGACGAACCAGCCAGGT
The DNA here is from genome assembly GCA_000411055.1 of Leavenworthia alabamica. Taxonomy (NCBI): domain Eukaryota; kingdom Viridiplantae; phylum Streptophyta; class Magnoliopsida; order Brassicales; family Brassicaceae; genus Leavenworthia; species Leavenworthia alabamica. The sequence continues at coordinate 116,200 of KE158280.1, forward strand.
GTTCAATTTTACACGAGTAATACAATGACACGTGTCGCTGGTAAAGATGGTGCGGTTTATGATAAATACGCCGGTTTGTGTTTGGAGACACAAGGGTTTCCAGATTCTGTGAATCATAAAAATTTTCCATCTCAGATTGTGAATCCTGGAGAGAGCTATTTACATGTTATGCTCTTCAGATTCACTGCTCATTGATGATATCGTTATATTGTTTGGGTCGGGTCGGGTCAGATTTAATGTTTCCGATTAATAATAACTCAATGTTTTCTACTTCTTCCGGAACTGAGAATGAAAGCTCATTCTCTTCAACGGACTACTTATGTTTTTCCCGATGTCACCAGAAGATGAAGAAATCTACAACAAATTGACAAGTATAAACACAATGGATCATGAGCAAGGTCTGATTCTACTTAAGAAGATGACGAAATCAAACTAGAGCGTTATGATTTTGTTCTGCACAGATCGGATTCTCTCTTTACTCTGTTAATTTCACGGTACAATATTGTAACATCCATAGTCGTGCGGATGACGTATGGATCCATTCCCGAAATGGAATTGATCGAATAAAAAGAATTAGGCCGGATCTGGACTTCAGCCCGATCGGGCCAGACCCAAAATGGGCCTAGGGCCCA